>JAOEGS010004974.1:0-13121 GCA_025447755.1 Corythornis vintsioides | reverse complement strand
GATGATCTTCTAGCTCCCTTCCAACCCCTAATATCTATGAATCTATGAATCTATGAAGGTGACTCCCAGATCCCCCACCAGCCTTTGACTGTCTGCCAGCTCATCGTGTTAGCATTTCACTAAGATAAAGGTTTACTGGGAGGACAGATTGCTCTCTCTCACTTCCAAAAGAGTCTGAAGTTGCCTGTTTCCTGTGTTGTTGGTTTTTTGTTTCTTTTTTTCTCTGACAATTTCCTTTAATGCTGATTTAGAGATGTGTTTCTGAAGGTAATATGAGTGTTCTTTGTGCCTGTCTAGTACTGATTTATGTGGAGATCAGTATAATGAATTTTGCACAGTGTCTCCACCTATTCCATGGTTATTGGAACGAAAACAGCAAATTACTTTACAAAGATCCTTCCTCCATCTTGCATTGCTGCCAAGAGGCAGACTTGGCATGAGGTTTTAATTGTTCTAGGAATGTATAAAAATAGCTATCCACCTTTTTTACTTTGAGGAATAGCAACAGCACAGGTTGACAGCAGGATTCAGGAGATGCAAAGGCACCTTTTGCTGGCCCAGGTATGTAGGGACCAAGACACCAGTGTCTCAGTGCCCTCTGAGAAACATTTGAAGAGCTCCCTGACAATACATATTCCAGCTATACATTCTTTCATAAGCAATGACACATCAATCCGATGGGCAGGGATGACAAACTCATATCTTCTACAGTTATTTTTATCTGAAAACCTTTGAAGAGTACTTTGAAGTTATATCCTGAGCTCTAAAACACTGTGGGGCTTCTGGGATGAAAACCAGGTTTCAAAAGGAAGCAAACCCCCACTGAAGTCAAGCTTCTGAATTTAGCATGGGAATCAGTGCCTATTAAAATAATTCTGCATCTCCACTGAAAGTTAACATTGGTAACTCAAGGGTTAAAAAAGCTTTTCCAAGAATAGTCTCTTATTCACTAAAAAATGTTAGGAATGAGGAGCAAATAAGACCTCAGTGTCTCAATCTCTTACACACATCTAACCATTGATGATCAGAAGTTCCCAAGAAAGCAGCTGCAGAAACTTGGCTCCCTAACAGCCTCAGCCTCCAGCTCTGCCCCTGTGCTCTTGGGCTCAAGCAGAGGAGACAAATCAAGCTCAGGTCATGTTTGGTGGGTCCAACGCTTCCTTTCTGCTCACACTGCTTTACACCTTTCTTTTTCAGACCACTCCAATTCCAGCCTTCACCCAGAAATCCTAACTACACAAAATGCATCACCCGAGTCAGCACCTTCAGTGGGAACCAGCACATCACAGATGACAGTCCCAGAAGTAGATACAAAGCTAGTTCAATTAGCAGAGTAAACCTCTGAGGTTTCAATCACAAACTAGTAGTGTTTGTGAACAGCTAATGCTGGCCATGAAATAATGAGATCTTCAAAATCATAGAGAATAACAAAAAAACCCCACTGCCTGTTGTGAAGCTAACTTGCTTAACATGTCTTCCTGAGCTTGTGCTCATCTCCTGAAACACAATATTCCTGAATAATTTTTTCCTTAGAAAATGTCTCAAGAGTTACAACATACTTTGTTCCTCAACTTCAGTTATATATGAAACCCCATAACTACTGCTGGCACCATCACAGAGGTAAGAAACAAGCGCTCGCTGCTGGGCAGAAAAAATACATCTCATCTATTCTATGATACAAACAAGCCAATTTTAGTATTTTGCAAATAAACTTTAGTGAAGCCCATCTGAAAGAGTGTTGAGGCTCCCAATGTGCTCCCAGGAGAAACTGGGACCATCCCTTTCTCCTGTACACCAGTGTGGATTATTTTTTTTACCAAGCCATTGTGCAGGACTGTTGGTTTCCTAAGGACTGGTCTACACCCAGTGGGAACAGGTGAAAATCAGCTGTAGTTTAGCCTGTGAAATGAGACAGCTCTTGTCCTCACATCCAAGTCCGGAGTTCTCCCATTTGGAATGAAGGACTAACAGTCTCAGTTGCCATCAGGGACCTTATCTGGGACATGCAAGACCCACAGGCAGCAGATTCAATCCTCAACAGAAATAGCACAGCCCCAAGGGTGAAACTGCAGCAGCCACTGCCCCTGGCAGCACAGCCCAGTCCAGCTGGACTCTGGATCCTCCTGCACTCCCAGTGCTTACTAAACTGAGCCTGCTTCTGCCCAGCACTGCTTGCAGAGCCTTGTTCCACCCGGGGGAGTTTGGGAACACCATTTTTCAGCAACGTGAAAGTTGTTTGACACTTTGCCAGACTGAGGCAAAAACTTGCCCGTGTGCTGAACTGTTGACAGAGCCCATGCAGGCAGCACTGCCAGGACTCATGTTGTGAGCAACGAGGGTGAACAGCACCTCTCATCCCCTGCCTTGTCTAGACTCAGGAATATTAATAGCACTTAAAAATAAATAATGGTGATAATGAAATCCATAATAGAGTTTCCTTACGATCGTTTTCCCTGCACTGGAGCAAATCAATTTTAATAATAAATTGTAGCTCCCGGCTTTCCAGAGAACAAATGTGCACCAAGGGATAAAATCTGCTCCAGCATGTAAGAGTCTATCTGGAGCTGGCACACAGAGCAGCCAGCTCACACTGTGATCATCCAGCCTGGTGACAGCAGCCCACCTCACACTAAGACAAAGCAGCTGTGCCTTCTTGGGCAGCTGTAATGATGGCACAGGTGGCCACTGAAGTCAGAGGCTTCAGAGATACCAAATAAACCCCTTTTTTAGAAAAACAAAAGCCACACAACAAACACCAGAGCCTGTCTTCAAAACTTCACACGCCTTCATCTGCATTTTCAGGGGCAGAAGATAATGGAAGTATTTTGTACTAGTGTCCTTCATGTGCCCCTGACCGTGGGCATTGTGAGTGGACCCTCTCCCACAGCACAGAATATGAATTCAGGTGCTCTGTGGGGTGTTGTTCTCCCAAGAGGTGTGCACCTCTCCTGTGGCACCCCAGCTCACATGCTGCTCCTGCTCCCCACTGCAGCCAGCCATGCTGTCTCTGGTTGAGCAATGCTCCTTGTGATGCCTTTTGAAAAAGCCTTAAGAAAGTCTAGTTAAGAAAAAAAGTAAAGCAGAGGGAAAGATAGAGACACTGTGACTCGGGCAACAGACATATTGATATGACAAAGTAGTATTATCAGTGCCAGAAGGAGCCTTATAAATCTGAAGCTGAACTCTGGTCTCTTCCAGTTACTTCCATCTTCCTCTGCTCTGAGCAACAGATACTTCTGACACTTGTAATTCTCCTGATACAGTCCATCTATCTATTTTTGTCTCCCTTTTTTCCTCCTAAGTCACCCGAGCGATTTGGCTGAGTTAACTTGCCAAACCTTGTAAGGCCTCACTGAGATCCAGTTGCCCATGTGGGTCATAGAACCAGGACTGCTGGTTCTATGCCCATGATTCAGGACTGCTGCATCTCCACCAGCTCTAGCTGGCCCAGCTCTGAGCAGCGTGGCAGGATCAGTTCAGCTCTGCATCTTTAGGTTGAAATGGCAAAGAGTGTGTTTTGTCCACCTGTGATGTTAACTACACTGTTCTGTCAGTCTAAAAGTTAAGATTACAGTAAGCTCAGGTGTTAACCCTGACACTTGATCTAGTCTTTCATCCCTAGAGAGTGGATTTATTTGTAAAATCTCAGGAAAAAACCTGATTACCATAAATCAATTTCCAGGAGCACTTAGTGCACACATGTGCTTAGCTGTATCTGGCAAACACAAATTCTCCTTTCTGAGAACCAGAAGCAAAGAATAAAACTGGTAATACTCTCAAAAAACTTGCTTTCTGATCATTTGTTTTGGGCACATAACAAAACACCACCAGAGGTTCTCCTAACTGCTTTGGGGGAAAGTTTGCACTGGAGCAGGGGGAACCACAACAGAAAATCCTACCGAGGAAAACCCCAGCCCCTTGGCTAGTGGAACATTGTCACTATGAGAGGTATTGCTCAGCTGCTGGCCCACCATGTTGCCATCACTAAGTACATGCTCTCTGACACAGGATGGGAAAGTGGCAGATGCTGAGGAAGAATAAGATGGATTTAGAGGGTTTCAGACCTGGCACTGAGAGAGCCACGACCATACCAGCAGGCTGAGGCAGTGGCCACGTGCTCCAAAGGGTCACACCATTCCCCAGCTGCCTGCAGCAGTTCCCACAACTCTGGGACAGGCTCACACAATGGCCACAACTAGGTTTTGAACTCTGCAAAGTGGCTGGAAGGGGAGGAGGGGCACAGAGTGGAGCACACCTGCCCACACACACCACCACAGTCCTTAGAGATCCCTTATAAGAGAAGAGCCCAGTCCCACCGGTGCTTCAGCACGAGGAGGAAGCCAAGGCACACCAGTGAGTGTCCACTTACAGTGAACCCCTTTTCCCTCTGTACCCAGAGCAGGTTCAGAGCAGCAACAAGGAGACACACAAGCACACTAACATCTTCAGTGGCACTGAATCCATAGCCTGGCTGACACAGAGAGCAGCCCCTGTACTGGCCATCAGTGACTGCATATGGGGCCTTTCACCGTGAGGTCAAGGTCACTTTTCCAGCTCTGGCCCAGCTCTCTGCTGACCACAAGCCATTATTACTCGATGGAGTGCCCTGGACAAGATGAAGCAGTGGTCTTGGCTCATGTCTCATGTGAAGATTCACACTACTCATTTCCATCACATTAGGGACATTGACACCACTCAGTGTCATGGCTGGAAGGTTCATCTGGACACTACAGACAGAAGGAGCCCATAGGAAACCATTTTGTAGCTAAAATGTTCATTCTGGGGAATAAAAAGGATTGGGGACCTCTCATGACAGCAGGCTCAGCTCTGTCTTGCCTGAGGATGCACTTTCTGGTTGCTCCACATCAGAAGGTAAACTCAGCTTTGGGAGCTTCACCACCACCCTCTCTGGACTGCTTTAGTTTTGAGGGCTGTCTCACCCTTACTGTTCACGAGCATCTTATTTGCTTCAGACAAGTAGGAGAAACTAAAAACAAAAAAACACCAAACAAAACCAAACCCAAAACCGTGCTTTATGCTTCTCTCAGACTCCAGTGTGATATTCCTGAAAAGCAATGGGGACTTTACCAGCCCACAGCTTTGTTGCTGTGGGTTCAGAGCAGTCACCCTTCCCATGAATGTAAGATCCCCAAGAAATGATGTGGCTCAGCTCAAAGGGACTGAATAGGATAGGATACACCCAAGGGTACTAAAGGAGCAGGTCCTGCCTCACTAATCTGATCTCCTTCTACAAGGGAAAAGCTGTGGACATTACTAAAGCCCAGGTAGACAAAGTCTTTGACACTTTCCCACAGCATTCTCCTTCAGAAACTTATTGCACAAGGCTTGGATAAATACACTGCACCAGATAAAATACTGGATGGCCAGGTTGAAAGGGTAGCAGTGACCAGAGCTAAATCTGGCTGGCATGTGGTCACAAGTGTTCCCCAGGGTTCAGTGCTGAAGCCTGTTCTCTTCAATTATCTTTATCATGCTCTGGATGAGGGGATCGAGTGCACCCTCAGGAAGTTTGCAGATTACACCCATCTAGGTGGGTGTGTGGATCTGCTGGAGGGTAGGGAAGCTTTACAGTGGGACCTGGAGAGGTTAGATCAGTGGGCCAAGGTTCATTGCATGGGGTTCATCAAGGCCAAGTGCCATGTCCTTCACTTGGGTCATAACAACCCTATGGCAAGCTACAGACTTGGGGATGTGTGGTTGGAAAGCTGTAAAATGGAAAAGAACTTGGGGTATTGACCAGTAGCAAATAAATATGAGTCAGCAGTGCAGGCAGGTGGCCAAGAAGGACAGTGGCATCCTGGCTTGTGTTAGAAACACTGTGGCCAGCAGGAATAGGGAGGTGATTGTCCCCCTGTCCTCACCACTGGTGAAGCCACACCTTGAATATTTTGCTCAGTTCTGGACCCCTCACTTTATAGTCCTTATGAGGGACATAGAAGTGCTGGAGCATGTCCATAAAAAGGCAACAAGGCTGGTGAAGGGTCCAGAGCACAAGTCCTCTGAGGAGCAGTTGAGGGAGCTGGGGTTGTTTGGCCTGGAGAAGAAGAGTGTGAGGGGAGACCTTCTCACTCTCTACAATTACCTGACAGGAGGTTAAGCAAGGAGGGGACAACCCCTTCTCCCTGGTGACATGTGAGAGGACCAGAGGGAATGGCTGCAAGCTGCATCAGGGGAGGTTTAGGCTGGAAATTAGGAAACATTTATTTACTGAAAGGGTTATCAAACATTGGGATGCTCTGCCCAGGACAGTGGTAGAGTTGCCATCCCTGGAGGCATTTAAATGGCATGTGGACCTAGTGTTTAGGGACATGGTTTAGTGGTGAGCTTGCAGTGTTTGGTTGAAGGTTGGACTGGATGATCATGGAGGTCTCTTCCAACCAAAGACATGCTGTAAATGAAGAGCCAACAAAAGCCCTTCATTTTTACAAGAACCACAAGAGACACACAGAGCTGTACTTTAGACTGACTTGAGAAAGTTCTCAGAAGTTTTGTGATGATCATCTTTTCCCTCTCCTCTTGAAAAGCCATCTTTTAGCTATCTCAACTTCATTGTGTACAGGACATGTCTTACAGACATTAAAAAAAAACCGTTTTAGGATTCTCTGCTTACAAATATTTTCTCATGTCAGATCTATAAAGGCTGGGACCTGCCTCAGCTACAGCCTGAACCAAGACCATGAGAATCTATTTCTAAAGTGTCTGCTTCTGGTTTTGAAACATCACAAAATATCCAATAACATTTTTAGCTAGAGAAAGCTCTTTATTAGTACAAGCTAGAGAATATCCTGGAGGATATTCTTTTGAAAAAGGCTTTACCTTTGGGGGGAAAGGCAGCCTGATTTCCACAGGAGACTGGCTATCAGGGGAGGAGGTTTGGCTGCCAGAGACAGTTCTAATCACAGACATCTACACACACGTGCTCTAATCTAAACACGTACATGTTCCAATCTACAACAGCTCAGTGGAAGCAAGTAGCCAAAAGTTTATGGTAAATTTGTGGTGATGATAACATATAATAAAGTATGATAATCTACATCCTTATCTTGTGAATAACACCTCTGGAGCATGCAGAGAGACAAACAGATGACAGAACTTTCCTAATTATCAAAGCTTCTTATTTGGGGGAATGTGAGACCAAGATACAGTGCCTGTGGGGCACGTACTACCTGAGAGCAGATTTGCCACGTGAATTAGAAAGCAAATCTTTTTGGCCCGGGTGAATAACTGCAGCTGCTGTGTGCCATTCACTCTGGTACTTGGTGGTCCCCTGTGCTGCCCTGGGGCGTTTAAAGGCACCTGAAAGATGGGATCCCTCCAGAGGGGTGCTGTGTGAGACAGAGCCTCTGCATGTCAGGGCAGCTTGTAGCCTCATGTTCCTACTGTAGCAGGTAGCGGTCAACACTGATGCTGCAAAGAGCATAACCAAAAGCTTCAGTGCACAGGACAAGGTCATTCACACATCAGTGATGAAAGCCTACGCTGGTGACACAGTGCATTGGTTGCTCCCCAAAACTTTCCCTTTTCAGCTGAAAAAGGGTATGGGCTACTCTTAAATGTCTGAACCCACACTAAACTATTTCTTATTACTTCCAGCATCATTCAGCAATTTGCACTTGTCTCTCTTGTGATTTGTATATGGAGTGCAGGTGCGTCCACCTACTCAAGAGGTCACTTGATCTGTATCTTATTTCTCTGCCACCAAGTCCAGGCAATACTCCACTTTTGTGGTTTCATTACGTGAAAAGGGCTAAACGTGTGTTCCTATATGGCAAGCTGGCAGAATTACATCAGTCTGCCACCATGCAGATTCCAACTGAGACTGAATGGTAAACATCTCACTCCTGTGCACTGTATTAAAAAGAGTGACCTCAATTGCTGCCCTCGGAATAATAAAGTCGGTGTGACTAAGGAGCGCTGACTCAACAGTTTGGGATTCTGGGGTTTACACAAACTTATGGTGTTGATGGATCTGTAACCACTTGAGTGAGCTGACATCACCATTACAGAATATGTGACTAAGTGGATCAATCAGGGGAAAGCATACGATTTTCCTTCAATATCATTTAAAGCAAATGTTAAATTTCTTTAGCTAGGGTCTTTAGTTAACCATATTACTGTGACGAATATTTCTTTGTCTAGCATAAGTAATTAGAATTTAATCACTTTAACTGCATCTTAATTACCTCAAATGAATTGAAAGGACATTTAATAGCAAAGATTAAATTGCCTTAATGAACGATTTCTTTTTTTTTTTTTGCGACTACATCAATATTTGAATGGCGTTAGCCCTTCCCGCCCAGCAGCGGCGGCGCAGGCGACCCCTGGGTGGCGCCCGCCCCTCGCCGCTCCCGCACCTCTGACCCGTGGGAGAGGGACCCGCTCCGCGCCGCCCGCACCTGTCCGGCTGCACCGCGCCGCCCACACCCGTCCCTACCGCACCGCTCCGCATCGCCCAGCCGGGAACTTCCAGCTGTTCCGCATCGCCCCGCACTGCTCCTCCTGGAAACATCGTCCGCTCCGCACCCGACACCTCTCAGCCGATAGACAGACACCAACCGCTCCGCACCCGACACCTCTCAGCCGATAGACACCAACCGCTCCGCGCCGCCCAGCCCCGCGCTGCCCGCCGCCCTGAGAACCGGCAGCGCTGCCTCGCCGCACCCCGCCCTTCTCACTCCTACGTGCGTTTACAACACACGGCAGAGCTCCGCACCGGCCCTGGGCAGAGCTCCGCACAGGCCATGAGCAGAGCTCCACACCGGCCCTGGGCAGAACTCCACACCGGCCCTCTACGAGCAGTGCAGTGGGAACAAATCCTCCGTGGGGGAGGTTCCGAGGCGCTCGGCTAAAGAATTGGCTTTAGGGCGGTTTATTCCGCCCTTTTCTGCTGTCCCAGCCCGGGACTCTACCGCAGCCGCCGAAAAAGGAGTTAATGAGCAGTGGACTGCCGCAATCCATCGCAAAACTTTCACTGGGGCGTTAAGGGTAGTTAGATTTAGTTAAATACCCGGCCAGCTACTCAGGATGCTTTCCTAAGGACCAACCTGTTTCTACTTCCCCTGCTCCAGTATTTAAGTCCTCAGTCAGTTCCGACAGCATATTCAAAATCGCGAGGTATGCCTCGAACGAGCAGAGCAGCTGACATAAAGTGCTGACATAAAGAATCCCCCCTGTTTTGGGGGCATTACAGCAGCAGTGTGGCAGGTGCTTCTGCTGGGGAAAGGCTGCGGATCTGCCTGAGCTCATCTGCCTTAACTAACTGCACTGTCTTTGTGTAACTTGTTAGCGACGGGTGTCGTATTGCTATGCCTTCAAAATACCCATAACCTTAGGTCGAGTTCACTGCAGCAGCTTCTGTACCGAAGTTGCTAAGGAAGAAGCCCCCACATCATCCGATTTAATACTTCCAGCTATTTGAAGGAGCATCATTCCCAGTGGTTCAGCAGGAAGTGTTTGCACACACCAGCGCCAGAGTTACCTGGCAGATGCACACCTGCAACAGCAATTCATCGCGTTTTCGTTGCCATTTAAGTTGCACATATAATGTTACCACTGAGACTTCCTATCGCCCTAAAATTGGGGGGAAAAAAATATCAAAAATACTGTTGAGCTAATAAATTGTTCCTATAAATTACTCTTTCGGCATAATCAACCTGATTTCCTCTTAATCAGTTTGACTCCAAAAAGCTGCATTTCCAAAGAAAGTCAGTAAGCATTGGTCGCTTCTCTGTCAATGTCAGATTTATGCAGATAGATTTCTGTTTTAAATGCGAATCAACACTGATCGATTTGATCAAGGAAGTACCCGACACGAGGCCGTGCTAGGTTGCCGCTTAGTCCTCGGGACAAACTCCCCTCGATGTCTGTAGTCTTCAGGTTAAAGTCACCAGCACTTCGGCAAAAGCTTCTGTGCTTAGGAGTCACCTTAATTCTCCCTCGAAACGAACTTATCACTTGTGTAGAGGTTATAGGAATCCTTCTGCTACACACAGAACAGGAAAGGGCTGCCCGAGGCGAAGCACGAGCTTGGCTTTAGTTTCGGTACATGCAAACTCGGGCACCGATGCGTTCCCAGCCTGTGCGTTTCCAGAGCATTTTGTTTCCGTCTAATCATCGCGTTCCTTTTGGTTTATGTAAAAGGCAGACGGCACGCACCAGTACCCTGCCTCGGCAGCGTCCAGGCTCCCCACTGGTGGCACTTGCAGTGGGCACAGTCCAGGAACCATGGACCCTTTCCTCCCTCTCGCTCTCCCTCTCTCCTGGGGCATTCTGGGACCCTCCGGCTCGCGGGGCCCGGATCAGAGGCATGCACAGTCCCAGTGCTGCGGGAAGCTGGCTTTATCTCTGACGTCACCCATCCCAAGGCATCCATCCCCGAAAGAGGTCCCCTCGGGTTTCCGCAGCACCGTGCCCCCGCGGGCAGCCCAAGCAAACAGCCGCTAGCAGGGGGGTGTGGGGGGGTTAACACAACCCGCTCCGCAGCAGCGCAGCCCTAATTTGCCGGCTGCCGTGATGCATAATGGATGCGGCTCTGCTCTCCATTGGCAGCCGTGGGGAGCCTCGGAAAACGCCCGCGGCAGAAACGGGAGGACTTGCCTGGGAGCGGGACTCCCAGAGCTGGGTCGGGAGCGGGGTCGAGTCGGTACAGCCGAGGGCCCCGCCGGGAGCCGGGCAGTGCCGGCGGGAGCTGTCCGCGGTGCTGAAGCGGGGCCGAGCCTGGTCGCCTCCGCCCCGGGGAAGACGGTACCAGCGGGCGGAGAGGGCCCGGGCACCGGCGCAGGACACCCCGCATTTCGGTTCTCAGCTCTCGCCGGAGCCGCCGCCTCTCGGCCCGGGGGAACCGCCGTCGCCGCCCGGTACAGGAGGGGTGCCAGGGCCGGCGGGGCCGGCTCCCGCCCGTCGGCGGTCAGTAGATGGCGCAGAGCCCTCGGGAACCGAGGGACGACATGAGAGGGCTGCGAACGGTTCAGTGGTCCTGGACGGTCGGGGCAGGAAGAGACAAGCGGTCGAGGGCGGCATCGCGCCCACAGCCCGGCCGTGCAGTCCCTCGGAGCAGCCCCGGCGGTGCCCGCGGTCGGGAGCGACCCCGTTTTGACGCTATTTCCCACAAACAGCAGCGGCAGTGGGAGCGAGGCACGGCCCACCCCCCGGCGCCTCCCCACCACGCGGTGGGTAATTAAAACAAACAAACAAACGAACAAACAACCAAGGGGACGGAGGCTTCGCGGGGACGGATGAGGGGCGGGCCCGGCCCGGTGCAGAGGAAAGAGGCTCGCGGCCGCCCGGTCCCGCTCCTCCTCCTCCCGCTGGGCAAACATTAACGAAGGGCAAACGCGGCCGTGTATGAGCGGCTGTAAATCAATCCTGCCGCAAGGACACGGCTGGCAAACAACCGCGGCCCCCAGAGTCCGCCCGGCTACGCACCGGGCGCTGCAGAGGGGCTCCGTCGCGCCGGGGGCGAGCTGGGCGCGGTCCCAGCGGGCCGGGGCAACATCCTCGGCCCTAGCACCGCGCCGACAGCGGCGGAGAAGCCTCTGTTACCGCTCACGATACGCGGAGCCAGGTCCGCACCCGTTCCTGCGGCTCCCGGGCGGCCGCAGGGAGGGGTGGGGCAGTGCCTTTCCCCCGGGCCCAAACTGCGCTCGGGGTGTCGTCAGCGAAGCCCCCGGTCGATGCCCTCCGCCTTCCTGATGCAAATACGTTTATGCAAAGTCCCCGCCGGGTAAATATTAAACAGGCCCTAATGAGGCAATCGGGGCCGGGGCGCTGCTGTGGCGAAGCGGCATCGACCTTCCCCAGCGCACGGCGGGCAGGGCGAGAGGTACAAACGGCATTCGTTAGAATTCGTATTTAACGTGGAAACCGCTCCGATCACTGTATTAAATTCTTTACAGTTAAATTTGGCGAGCATTTCTCGCCGGCTTCACAAAGCTTCGGTTTAGCCGGGATTCACACCGGGAGGGAGAAAGAAAATGAGAGGAGAAAAAGAACCGCAGTTGTGAAGAGCTGTTAGGTCGCAGGCCGATACCGAGCAGCTCTGGAGGGACGGGCCGTGCCCTCTGCCCGAGCCTCGCTGGTGAGCCCGGTTCCCCGTAGGCTCCTCTCCCCTCGTCCCAGGACGGGCTCGGGAAGCTGCCGCACCAGGATCCCTTCGGTCCGAGCTCACTCCGCGGATGCACCTCGACAAAGCGGCCCCCCTCCAGCAGTAAACCCAAAGGGTCCTCTGGGGTCCCTCGTACCCTCTCCACCCGTTCCAGGAAGGTTTCTGCGTCGGGCGTTTCCCTCCCGGCCTGTGGGCAGGCTGTCCGGGGCCGGCAGCTGGCCTGCAGGCAGAGGCGTTTCTAACAACGGCTCGAAACAGATTATTTTTTTTCTGAACAAGACGAATCAGTTTTTGCCTTCGTTATCCTCTCCTGTTTGCGCATCTCCCTCCCTACCCCACCGAACCTCCGCCTAGTAAAATGCCCCTAAATAAATTCACCCTTAAATCCCATCAGGCTGCAGAAGGGATGTACATTTTCTTTGAATTGCTTTTTTTTTTTTTTTTTCGATATCACTTCACTGCCCTTCCAAATGTCAGTGAAGGCGGGGGGAGGGAGGAATAACTAACGGAGAAATGGCCAAATAAATATTCAGTGAGAGAGGGGGAGAGGGGGACAGACAAAAAAGAGAACAGAGAGGAGAAGAAAGATGGGATGAATAAAATGGAGGCTGGAAGAGGTCAGCTTTGTAATTAGCGGTTCTGCTTACATTTCAAGAGACAGCCCAGGAAGTGTCAAGACCTCAATCCTGCTTCCATGTAACTACCAATTTTTCCTCTATTTGTCGGAGCTTCTGTAATCTGGGAGGTAGGAATCCTCCAGGGATGGCTGAAAGGGGCAAATACTCAAGACAAAGTGCTGGGCAAGATCGTGAGGTCTAAAATGAACAGAGTCCATCGCCCTCCCACCTCCTCCCACCTCGCTTTCAAGAAATCAGAAAAGACAGACAGAAAGACAAGACGAAAAGACAAGATAGAAAGACAGAAAGAAAAAGAAAAGAAAAGAAAAGAAAAGAAAAGAAAAGAAAAGAAAAGAAAAGAAAAGAAAAGAAAAGAAAAG
>JAOEGS010004972.1:23389-38858 GCA_025447755.1 Corythornis vintsioides | reverse complement strand
GCTGGGGTGTGAGCCCCGGGGGGCGGGGGGGGGGGGGGGGGGGGGGGGGGGGGGGGGGGGGGGGGGGGGGGGGGGGGGGGGGGTCTGTGCTTCAGTGTTGACTGTGCATGGAACACTTCAAGGGAAGGAGTGGGATCAGATGTGCCTTCAGCTCCAGCAAATGAACATGTGGGATTGGAGGAAGGTGTTAGTGGGAAAAAGGGAGGTGGAAGAGGTGAGAAGTTCAGAGGGCAGCACTCGAGGAGCTCTGCCAGGGCCAGTATTAATTAGGTATCAAGGCAAAGCTGCTTCCAGATGTGAACTTGGGGCAGTTTAGTGCTTGGCCTCAAAAATCATCACCTGCCAAGAAAATTACCAGCAGGACTGGGCTGCAAAACTCAAGAGCCCAAGATCCACAGCAGGAGAGGTGGGACTCGGGCCACTCACACTGGACTGGGCACTCCTGGCACAACAGCAGGCCCCAGAGCAACTCCTTGGTGGCCCCTGAGGTCACACCATGAGTTCTCCCATTTCAGCACAATCCCTGCTGTGGAAAAGCAGGGAGAACACAGCAGATTTCCATTGGAAGGTGAGGGAAAAGAGTTCAGTTCCATGAGGAAGGGGATTTCTAGCATGGTGCTGCCTGGGACAGGCCTCAAGGGGAAGAAATTGTTCCTCAGCTCCAACCTCAAGCTCCCCTGGGGCAACTCCTCCTGTCAGGAGCTGTCAGAGCCAGAAGGTCTCCCCTGAGCCTCCTCCTCTCCAGGTTGGACAAGTCCAGGTCCCTCAGCTGCTCCTCAGGTAATCAGTTGAATTTACACTCAAGAGCCTGCTCACCAAACACCCAAACAAGGGGAAATTAATTCTTCCCACGTGGTGCTGCACATCAGAAGGGTGGAACTCACCTGCTGTTTTCCTTTGGATTAAATCAAAGAAAGAAAGAAAAAGCAGCAGACAGAATTAAGTTCACAAAACTTTCCTTTTTTTTTTATTATTTGAAATTGGAAAAGGCTCCTTGGATAACAATGATCAGGTGTAAAAGTCACAGGTGCCTTTTGCTCAGCTTTCCTCTACCTGGGCTCTGACACAGCCCATTCCTCTCAAACCCAGCAAAGAAAGGAGAGACAACCCCCCAATTCCCTCAGACAGAGGAGCAGGGCAGGTGAGCTGTTCTAACCACACTTTAGTGTTCCACCTGGATTTCTGGGGCAAAAAATCGAGGTGTAAAATGTGTTTTAGAAAGGAAAAAACCTCACCTTTCCCCTCTGAGGGAGCAGGGATTTGATGTTTTACCTTCTTTTTTTTTTCCCCAGGTACCTTTATTGACACTCAAGAGCCTTCAGGGAATCCCCAGCTGAATCTGTGTTCAAGTGGTGAGTGCAAAACACACATGGAAATGGGACAGGGGGAGGAATCCTCAATGAAAAGAAAGTGCAATTGCTTTAATTAAGCTAACGACCACCCAGGATCCCACTGCTCTTTGCCTCAAAAGAATAAATATATCCATAAAAGACAAATAAAATAAGAATAAAAAGACTGCCATCCAGTCAAGAAAAAAAACCAAACCAACCCAGAATAAAACTTTGGATGCAACCCAGGGAATTGAAAAGCTCAAGGGCACTCAGGTCAGGAATTTCTCTTCCATTCCACCACCTGACCCCACATCTCAGGTACTTTGCTGTCCCCTGGGCCAGCCCTGAATGGGAGGGAAGGTTTATTGGTGAACCAGCAGGCAAGATTGAATTCATTATTATTTCCTAAACTAGCAAGCTGAGCTTCTACAACCCATTTCCACCCAACACTCCTTGTTGTAAATGCATTTAAAAGGCCATTCAAGAGTCAGCCTTGGTTCACAAGCTGCTTTTGGGTTGGGGTTTTTCCTCACCCCCTTGAGCCTGCACATTAATTTGCTTTACTCCCCAGTTTTCCCACCATCATGACCTTTGCTGCTCACTCAGTTACTTGTAGCTTCATCCTTTTTCCTCCTGAAAGAAAAAAAAAACCCAACTAAAAGCATGACAAGTGGCCTGCAGTGAACTCCCTCCCACAGCCAGCACCAGAGCACAGCACATTTTTAGCTACAAAAAAATCAGGCCTCAGGCAAACAAACTGGCTGGGGGAGGATCTTGGATGCTCCTGTTTTCCAGCTGGCCAAACTCTTGTGTGTTTTGCCAACACAGAATAGTGATCCAGGAGGAAAACCCAACCACCCAGGAGCACAACCCAGGAGTTTCTTGCTCCTGAGTTAGAATGAAACCCCTAGGTCTTGCTGTGGCTACTGGGGCAACACCCCCCCCTGCAACCTGTTTACACCCAAAAGCTTCTGCCAAGAGTATTCCTACCCCTGCCAAGTTGTTTTCCATCTTTCCCAGCCTTTTTCCACCCATCTGGGATGGAGAAATAAAGCCAAATGCCCCCCAGATTTTCCACAAGCAGGATGAGGACACGTCAGCACCAGAAATGCATCACCATCTGCAGGCCCCAGCAACCATTATCCCTGTCAACAGCTCATGAAATATCCCAAAGGGCTGGACAACTGGAGCTTGGGAAAGCAGCAGGGACATGGTGCAACCTGCCCCAAGCAGCACAAAACCCTGGCCTGTCATCACTTCCACCAGGGAAGGCAGAGATGGGGCTGTGGGGGGTGCTCAGCTCCAAGCACTGCCTGCTCCCCCCCCACTCCTCCCTGGTTCCTTGCCCTCTCCCAAAGCTTTCTGAGCAGCAAGTTCTGGCTGTGCAGGGGCTCATCCTGCTCTCCTGCCAAAGGAGGAGCTCCAAGCAGAACCATCTCAGCCTGGGGATGCCCAGGGAGAGTGTGGAGGGACTGGGGTCACAAGCCAAGTGCTCACAGCACGTTCAGCACAGTCTTTCAGGTTTCCTTGAAAGGCAGAGCTATGAAGAGAGATATTTTAGGAGTTTTCTGGATGAGGGGGATGCTGAAGAAAGGAGGAATCTACAAATCAGAGCTCTGGAGCCATCTGCAGCTGAAGCAAAGCTGGTTGTAGCAACAGGAGACTGAAGCAGCTGCCCAAGGGGACCTTTCACATCAAGTTTGGGCTGGGAAGGAGGATACAAAGCAGCCACCACACTGCTTCTGGGATAAACTGGATGCAGAACAGACTCCTGATAGCCCAAAAAAACCTGCACCATCGAGCTGGAAACCTCTGCAAGCTCCAGCAGATGTTCTCCTCCTGTGCACAGGCTCAGCAGCTGCAGCAAGAGGCTGAGGTGGCTCCTCTGAGCTCAGGCTGCCCCTCCCTGCCCACACAGCAGGGCTCAGAGACCTGCCAGCCTCCCTCCCCTGGGGGATGAGGTGAGATCCAAGTCAATTCTTCCCTCAAAGAGGCTGCTCAGGAACAAATCTCTTTTTTATAGCTTCACTGAAGCAGCTTCAGATCCTCCCCTCGAAGTGGGAGGCAGGTTTTTTTGCAGCACTGACAAAGGAAACAAAGGAAAAACTGCCTCCAATCACCTGCAAATTCCCAGAGGTTTGTGAAGCTCCATCCAAAGAGACAGGAATTAAGCCTGTGATTGACACGACCTTCTGCTCAAAGCCTCTGCTGGAGGCTCAGCTCTCCTGCAGCTCCAGAGCCAGAGAGATGGCAAAAAGCCCTTGTGAGAGTGAGAATAAAAGCTGCTCAGTCAGTGAAACCAGGCAGGGCTTGAAACTCCTCCACACACACCACACAAACAGATGCATTTACAACCCAAAACCTGCAGATGATGCCAGGGCAGAGTTTTCCTACAAGCCCAGCCCAGGGGTTTTGTTAGACACTGAGTAGAGGGAGGAGAAAAAACTGGAGTTTAGAGCTTCCCTACAAAGGGCTCTTCTCTCTCCACACAAGGATCACAGGATGGTGGGGGTTGGAAGGGAGCTCTGGAGATCAAATCCAACCCCCCTGGCAGAGCAGGGGCACCCCACCCAGGAACAGATCCAGGTGAGGTTGGAAAGTCTCCAGAGCAGGAGATGTTTCCCTCCCTCTAGCATCTCTGGAGCTCTGCACTGGACTCTCTGCAGCAGTTCCCTGTCCTCCTTCAACTGGGGGGGGCCCAGCACTGGACACAACAGAGCTGGGATGAAAGAAGCATGACTGGAAAGGAGTTCCATGAGCAAAGGCATGGCAACACCAGGAGAATCCCTCAGGGCAACCTGACACAAGAATAACATGTAACTGGGGTCACAGGTGGCACCTCCTGCTGCCCTTCACCAGTCAGTGGGCTGCAGCTGGGTTTATTTCATAGTTAAGTTTTCTTTTTTCTCCTTCCTTTACACTTCCAGACCTACTTTAGAAGATCTGAGGTGAACCTTTAGGGTACAAAACCAGTTCTGAATGCACCAGCTTCTGCCCTTTACACTCATTTCCAGTTCTGTACCCAGCTCCTCCACAAGAATCACCTCAAGAATCATCTCCTCTCTGCTCAGGGAGACACACCCAGACCAGGAGCCCCAGGGCCAGCACATCCATCAAGCTCCAGAAGCCTGGGCAATGCTCACACTCTGTCACTGACCCTTTGCTGCCAAGCTGAGGGGATTTCTCCAAAGGAAGCTACTCACTCCAGTTACTAAGCCAAGGAAGAAGGTATCACACCAGCCTCTGGTGACAACCAGAGGAAGGTTTCTGGAGAGGAGGACAGTGCTTTGCTGCTGCAATGTCTCATTTAGCAGCCAGCCAGGCTGGTTTTCAGGAAGGCAGAGTCTCCCAGGAGGACACAACAGCCTAGAGCTTAAATGAAGTCACTGCCCTGAAGAAAAGCTCTTTCCACAGGAGACTGCTACTGGGCAGAGAGCTTGTGTCTATCCAGGCCATTAGATGTTCTTCTGATCCAGCTCTGAGTTCTTTTCATTCCAATCCACTCTTTTTTTTTGCACCAAGGAAGGTCTTTTTCCTCCTCTTCAGGATCCCTTCAGCCACACAAAGCTACATTACAGACCAGGCAACAAGGACTGCTGGGGAGCAGCATGGGGTGGCAGGGAGGAGAGGGCAGTATTGAAACTGGGATGTGTACATTTTGGGAGGGGTGGGGGGGTAAAAAGGCTTTCTGAAAAGTGCATGCTTGTTGTTCAGAGGTACTGAGAGCAAGGAATTCCCTCATCCCAGCCCTGGCTGGGGAGCACAGCAGGATTTGCAACAGCAGCTGAGCCCCTGGGGAGGTCAATAATCACCCATCAAGTAGCCAGACATTGAATGTTCTTCAGCATTTCTTCAAAAGCCTCCCGGGAAGGTGCTTGGGCGTTTTGAAAGGAGACCTTGATGCGGCTGTAAAGGCTGAAAGATTTCAGCTCCAACCAGATGAAGCCAAAACGATCGTCGTCGAAGAGAACAAAGACACCCGGGGTTCTCTCGGGGCTGGTGAAGCCGTGGCCAGCGATCAGCCCTGTCCCATAAAAGCTGCAAGGGAAAAGGAGCAGAAATCAGGCTGGGAGAAGTGATGTCCTGTGATCCAACAGAGAAGTATTCGTTAGGAATCATTCAGGTTGGAAAAACCCCTTGGGATCATCCAGTCCAATCATTAATTGCTCTACATTTAATCCTCTCTGGTGCTGTCCTCTGTGAGCAGAGCCCAGCACCAGCCTCTCAGGGAGTAGAGAGTGAGGAGTCTCCCCTCAGCCTCCTCTTCCTCACACTAAACACTCCCAGCTCCTTCCATCTCCACCAGATTGATTCTCCAGCCCCTCCGGATCTCTCTTGGCTTGAGGTGCCCAGAACTGGAGACCAAACTCACCACTACATCAAAAAAATCACCACCCCCAAACTGTGCCCAGGGTGTTGTGACCCACACAGCCAAGTGCTGTGGGAGAGGGTGGTTCTCACCTTCCAGTGCCTGAAGGGAGCTGCTCCAAAGCCTGGAGAGGGGCTGTTGCCAAAGGCCAAGGGGCAATGGTTGAAATGAGGAGTGGATTGAGATGAGAACTAAGGAAGTTCTTCCCCAGCAGAGTGGTGGGCACTGGAACAGGTTGTCCAGGGAGGTGGTGGAGGCTCCATCCCTGGAGACATCCCAGGTGGGGCTGGAGGAGGCTCTGAGCACCCTGCTCCAGTTGAGATGTCCCTGCTCTCAGCAGGGGTTGGGCTGGGTGAGCTCTGAAGCTCCCTTCAACTCAGACATGTCTAGGATTCTATGAACTCAAGATCAACCCATGCCCAGAAAAGGAAGAAAACAGAGGCAAACCCTGTGACAAAACCCAGGGGAATGGAGAGAAAGGAAAAAAAAAACCCAACAAAATCCTGAATGGGAACAATTGACCTTGAGCTGGGCAGGAGTAAAGGTCAGCCCAACCTCCCAGCAAGCAGCAGGTGGAGCAGGATTTTATTCCAACATAACCAGGCTGTGACAGCAGGGCCCTCCTGGGATTAAGCAGAAGGTTTTTCCACCAGCACAGATGTTTGGCTGAAGGTCACCTGCTAAGCCTCAGCTTCTGGGCTCTTTTTTTCCACACTTCATTGAGTTTGCTGCTCCACTGACTCCAGGTCCCATTCCACAAAGCTCTCTGCATACTTGTACCTGCTGCTCAGGGTGCTCAGCACCTTCCAGGTGGCCCAAAAGCACCAGAGGAAGACAAGTGACACACAGAGAAATGGGAATGGGTTTGAACAGAGCTCTAAATATCCAAGCTGGGCAGCTCTGGGAAACAAAAACCAGAGAGTTTGGGCACGGGAGCTTCAGAATTAACAGGGTAAAATCTGCTGGGGAGGCAGGACAGCAGATGACAGTGTGGTAAGAAAAAGAAGCAAAGAATAGCAGCTGAGGGACCTGTGCTTGTTGAGCCTGGAGAGAAGGAAGCTCAGGGGAGACCTTCTGCCTCTGACAGGAGGTTGGAGCCAGGGGGGTTCAGGCTCTGCTCCCAAGGAACAAGAGGATCTGGCCTCAAGCTGCCCCAGGGGAGGCTGAGGTTGGAGCTGAGGAACAATTTCTTGGCCTTGAGGGTTTCCCAGGCCTGTCCCAGGCTTTCCAGGGCAGTGGGGGAGTCACTTTTCAGAAAGCAACTGGCACAACCAGGCTGCAAAACCAGTACCCCCCCCATTACCAAACTCGGCAGGTCCGGGGATAATCTTCGTTCCTCGATATGACTCCCATGGGCAGCACGAAAGGTTGGGAAGCTGCTGCCTTGTCCTGGGTCTTTCCCTCTGCTCCAGCTGCAGTCTCTTCCCCCTCAGCACCTTCTGCCCCAGCCAGGGGTTTTGCAGCAGGCTGGGAAGTGTCCTCTTCCCCCTGCTGCTGCTCCTGCTCCTCCCGCCGCACTCGCTCCTGCGCCTCCAGGACGATGCGGGAGAGCTCGCTGAAGTCCCGAAGGTTCTCGATGTCAGGGAGCTGCAGGGGATGAGCCAGGTCAATCTCCACAGTCTGCTGCCCAGCTGGGATGTTGGGATCTCCCTAGGGATAAGAAACAACAGAAGGGCAGCAGGGTTAAAGGGCAGACTTGGCTCATCCTCATGTTCGCCATCCCGTTTCTCCGTAGTTCACCCTCTGCTACAATCAAAAGGTGGTGACAAAAAAATCCACCTGGAGCTTGCCCGTGCTGTTGTGCAGCTCTGCTTCCCTCCTCCTCCCTAGGATTTTCCATCAGAAGCTCCAAGCCAGGCTGGAAAGGGTGGAAAAAGTCAAAGCTGCCACTGTGTTTTGTCAGAATCCCTCCCCGCAGAGAGGAAGCTGCTCTGGTGAGGAGCTGCCAACATTTGGTACCTGCTCCTCAGGCCAGAGATCTCCAGTGACCTGCTCTTTCCAGAAAGCAGCTGGGAAGGAGGGAAAAGGTAGAAGGAGCCAAGTGGCATCACAAGAAACTCTGCCACAGCAGGTTCTGGCTGCTCTGCACGTGTAGAGATCTCACCACCGACGCCACGACCAAGGGGGTTTGGGGTGGGGGGGCACCAACCAGCTGCATCCCAGAGCCCTGGGAGAAAAGAAAACACACTCACTGTGATTTTAGTCCCCTTGGCCTTCTTTCCATGAAAACTCAACATGACAATCTCCAGCCCGTGGCTCCCATAGGTGCCTTTGAAGAGCCCTGGCTGTATGAGGTCCTGGGGGCTGCTGGGAGGGAGGTAGATGCGTCGGTAGGTCAAGCAGTTGCTGTGCAAAAAAAAAAAACAACCCCCCCAAACATTAAAAGAGGTTAAGGAGAGAACCCCTGGGATGTGAGGAATCCCTTTGCTCCTCCTGGCAAGCTCTGGGGTGTGATTAGGAGAGATGGGTGTTTTCACAAAGGGCACAGATCTCACTTTAGACCTAAGGAGGAGCTCCCTTCTCTCTCCCCCTGTCCTTGTTAGCACAGGTTCCTGCAGTGAGGAGCACCCTCCTTGCTCCCTGGGATTCCCCAAGCAGCTGAGTGAAGGGGATTTCCCCATCTGCTACAACAAGGTGGCTGCTGGCAGAAGTCTGAAGTGACAGATAAACCCCCCCCAGGTTGTCAGGGACTGTCCAATTTCTGCCTAGCACTACAAAGTGTACCCAGAAGCAGAGAGCTCCTGGGGATCACGGGCTCCATCTTCCAATTAAACACTCAAAAGCATCTTATGGAGCATAGTCAGTGTGAAAAAAAACCCCAAACAGCTTGGAACCTGCTGTTATTACACCTCATTTCCCTGCACAACTGGCAAGCACTGCTTCACCATGTTCTCCACAGAGCCACAACACTCCTCTGGCTGTTGGAAGCACCTCCTTTTCAGAATAAATGATCCAAGGTGCTCTGGAAGCTGCAGCTGCCTCGAAATCTTGGAAATCTATCTGGTGTCCTTACTCATATTGGCTGGTGTAGATGAACTTCATCAAGATGAGCTCCTGCATGTGCTCATGGAAGATGTCCTCCAGAGTCCGACCCCACTCTTCCCTCAGCCATGTCCTGAATTCCTGCAGCACAAGGAGAAGAGAAATTCCAGCTGTGGCAGTGCTGGCTCACAGCATTCACTCTGGTAGAGCCCCAGAGAGGGCACAGAGGGGATCACAAGAGACCTTGAAGATCATGGAGTCCAACTATCAGGGCACCACTGAGCCATGGCCCTCAGCACCATGGTTTTTTGGGAGGAAAAAAACAACACATGTTGCTACAAAACTGGCTTGGAAATCAAGTGATTGTGGTACCTGCCTAATAAACATGCTTCCCTTCCAAGGTAGAGCCTCCTCAGAACAAAAGCATGAGCATCACCAGCTACTGCAGACTAGCTGAGCCTCTTTACACCCTGATTTACCTCATCTGTGCTGATTCCTGTGCCCTACATGTAAAAAGGGAAGCTACTGAAAGGTGCTGAAGATTCAGGAGGTGAAATCCTGCTGATTTCATGCAGATGCATCTGAACCCAAAGGGTGCCTTGAAAACATCTCCTGAAGAACCTCTTCAGCAGCTCTGACAAGTTAATACCCCAGCACATGTTAGCATGAGAACAGCTTATGCTCAGATAGCAGCCTAGTGAGATTCCAAACCTGCTCACTTTATCTCCTGAAGCCAGATCCTCCAATTACCATAATGCCACACACCCTTAATGCTCTGCTTTCAAAGTATTAAAGCAGTTCTCTTTCTGCTCCAGAGCCAGAAAAAAAAAAACCCTCACTTAACTAAACCTTTCACCCAGCTGCTTCCCATTCCCAGACAGGCATTTTTAAAGCTGTTGTCAGAAGCAACTGAAGGATCAGATCTGTCATGTTGAACTAGCTGGCAGGCAAACCCTGGAGCAGGGTTTTCATCCTGACATTTAGACCTGTGCCTTAAAAAGATGAGGTTTGAGTCAGGAATCTGGCTACAGCAAGACACACAGGATTAAAAACCAAACAAATCTTTTAATCCCTCATCCAAGGTGACAAGCAGGGGAATGTGAACAACCTGCTGTGCACAGGGGTGAGGGGCAGGGAGTGTCCCCCCCCCAACTCTGGGGGTGCAACACTGAACAGATCCCATATATTGGATCCTTAAACCACACCTTGGCAAGCAGAGGATCCTCAAGATCCTGCAGTTCTTCAAGTGTGGCCACTGATTCAAGTCACAGATCAATTCTACTCAAAAGAAAAAGCTCAGAGTAAATCAGGAGGAAGCTGCCAGCCTGGATTTAATCCACCCCCCCCAGAGCCCAGAGCTTAGTTAGGACAGCATTTTTCCTTCAGAAAGGGGACAGACAACCAAACAGCCTCAGTGCAGGCTCCTGGGGAGAGATTCTTACCTCTTGCCTCCCCCCTGACATCCTGTGGTGATCTGTCTGGTTGCACTTGGTGGAGAACTCATCCTTCTTCACAATCTGTAATTAGCATGGAGGAGAATTTCACAGGTTACAGACCCTGGCAGTGTCTCAGCTACAAAACAGAGCCATAAAAGCAAGAAAACCCCACTGCATTCTAAGTTTTCAGTTTGTTTTCTCCAAGGAAAAGGAAACAACCTCTCAGGAAGCTTTTCAAAGCATCCAATGTACTGACTGGATGTTACATCACCACCTCAAGGTCTCATCTTAGCCCAAAACCAGAACAGGTCTGTGTGGACACACACTCCCCAGTTTCACAAGGCCATTTTAGGTACCTGGACACAAACAGGTGCTCCCACTGTGCAAGAGAAGCCCTTGCCAGTGAACAAATAAAGAGCAGAGAGCAGCCCACACTTGTCAGACTCATAATGAGTGGCAGGTTGGCATCTGCACACACACAACAGGGCAATAAAAGCCCCATCCATTCAACAGCTATCCCAGACACAAAATTCCTTGGAGCTAGAGCACAGAGATGTGACAGCAGGGCTGGAAGCAGCAGAGCAGCTCACCTGGATGTGGCCATTATGAGGTCCCTTGTGTCCATACATGCACTCCACAGTGGCACATTTCCTCTCCATGAGGTGAATCCTGAAGAGAGGTTTGAACCTCATGGGATCATCAACGTGAGGGTCATGAGGTGGCAAATACATCCATCCAATGATGAACAGGCCATCCACCTGCCAGGGGGACAGGGGACAAAGCAGAGGACATCAGCCCTGAGGGGCTTTCAGCAACACAGAGCTGTGGGATCTCCTTCTGCATGGGCACCTGAGGTGCACAAAGCAGCTTGCTGCACAACTGCTTGCTGCACAACTGCTTGTGCACTTTCAAACTGCTTCCCAGCCAGTAATCCAGACCATATGGACCCACAGCACACTCCTGAGGAAGGAGAGGGGTTTTTCTTGCCACCAAGGACTCTGGGATGCTTGCTCAGTGAAGAGGGATGAGCCTGCACCACAGAGACCACACAGCAAGTCTAATGCTAATTGGTTTGAGAGCTCACTCTGGCAGATACTCCAAGAGATGGAATTCTGCTGCTCCTGATTATCCATGCTTTTTGGACACAGAATGATTTGGCTCCATTAATCACAGACAGCACAGGAAGAGAAAAATCTCCTCTCTGCTGAGAGCTACAAGCACCAACCCTTTTCCTGCAAGCCTAACAGAATCAAACCCTCCAATTCCAGAGAAAAAGGGGGGGTTCTAAACACAGAGCCACCTTTCTCCTTGTAAGGTCACCATGTGATGGCAGGATTGGGGCACTTGGATTCTCCCTCACACCAGTTTGTGCAACAGAATCTTGCCAAGCCCAGAGACCTTGTGATTTGTTACAGTTCTACCCGGAGGCTGTTGAACCTCAGGGCAAAGAACAAGGGCTTCAGGCAAAGTTCTGGCCCTGCTCTTGTCAGCACAGAGTCAAATGTTGTTCATTAACTGCAGCACAAGAGCTGCCAGATTCCCTGGATCTCACCCCAGCTTGGATACATCTGGATATGGCTGGGGAGATGTATGGAAAACACCACAGGAGGGAGAGCTGCACGAACTCGAGTGCAAAAGGGAATGCAGTGATGGGTCAGTGCTGAAAACTCCTCTGTGCTCCATGCACAAGGAATATCCAACCACTGGAACATCAGCATTCAACTCTAAATCAAGATTTGCTTCCAAACTGGGCTGCTGGGAGCACAGCTGGAACCCCAAAGGACTGCCTGGAGAGAAGTGGCGACGATGAAAAAGATCCAAAAAGGAACTTCTGAGTTCCAATCCCTTGTGGAGGTGGCAACCAAGTTTGGGAAGTGGCCTCTGAAAATTCCTCAAGTCTTGGAGAGCAGAAGCCCCCCCCCCAGAATGAGGTCCTCACTCACCACCACGTTCAGCAGCCCCCCATAGGGTCCAATGTCTGGCTGCCACAATCCCAGGATGTGTCGGTACCGGTGCAGAACTAGGGAACAAAAGACAACAGAGTGAGCAGATCAAGCTCAGGAACTGGGATTTAGAGAAAAGAAAAGGGGGAAAAAAACCCACCCTGCTGCTGAGCTCTTGCATTGCTGAGTTCTTACATTGCTGAGTTCTTGCATTGCTGAGCAGTAGCACCCAAAACCATGGCTGGGCAGTTGTGAATGGAGGCCACCCGTGAGCTCACACACACACCCTTGTGTTCTCCAAGGCTCCCAGGGCAGAGCAGGAGTGAGTTTTCCAGCTGCCTCCCCAGGATATTCCCAGCAAAACATTAGCACTGTGGTCCCCCTTAATGCAACTCACATGATATAGCCAGAGCTAAAAACAAACCAAGTATCTGCCAGTCTCCAGTTACTAGAAATGTACTTGGTGCCTCAGACTGGAAAGCAACAGAAAGAGAAGGGCAGGCAGAAAGGCAGCAGGGAAGAGGGAAATTCTGAAGCTGTTGGAAGAATTTCCTTGCTTTCTAGAGAAAAATCCCCCTCCAGAGTTAAGCATCCATAAAATCAGCCAGGGAGCACAGGGGGGCAAAGCACACAGACCACAGCAGCTCAGCTCTGGTGGGGTTGCTGGTTCAGAGAAGCAGCTCCATGTCAGTGGTGCCCCCAAACTGCTTCCAAGTGCCCCCTGAAAGCCATTCCAGCAGCTGAGGCTTGCTGCCCCCCAGCAACCTTGAAGGACAAGTAGAATGTTGTCAGCAAGCAGGAGAAAATACCTGTTACAGAACTATCTTAACATACCCCTCTGTTGAGGGCAGTTTACAGATGCTAGCCAGTCAGGAATGAATTCTACCCATAGGATTTCCTTGCTGGGAAGGCACTGCTCACAAGCTGGCATTTTGGGTGGGATGAAGAGTTCTTTCCATGAAGACAACAAGAAGTTACTACACTTGCCTTACAAGGATGTTCACAGCCAACTCCAGCAGCCACAAGAACCCGTTGGAACCTCCAGGACTGGCCTGAAAATCCCATTTATTTTATTTTTTTTTTTTGGCATCTATGTAGAAGCAGAATTGTCTTTCAGTGCAGCTGTTTCCAACAGCTTTGTTTCATTTAACTCCTCAAGGCAGGGAGAACTACAGGAGTGGTTTGGATCACACCAGAGTTCCACAGAGGTCGTGGACAGCAGGGAGGGTTGGTCAGAGCTGCTGCCAACTGGCCAAGAGGAGGGTTTTTTTTGCCTCCTGTGCAGTAAACAATTGAAGATTGATGGGCTGGTTTCACCCAGTGAACCAAGTGCAGCACAAACAGCACCAAGGCAGGAGAGCAAACCACATTCCCAGTCATCCTGTCTCTGTGCAGTAATTACATCTTAATAAATGCTATGTGCCTGAGCTGCTCCACCCACCACAAGCTGCCTTCTGCCCTCTCTGGCACAGAGCTGATAAAACTCAGCTTTATTTTTCTATTTTGAGGCTGGAAAACGTGCTGCTGAGTTCTCCAAGAGAGGGAAGGATGCTGCTCCTTCTCCCCCAGCTCCCAGCAGAAGTGCTGGCAGAGCTGTAGCAACAATCACTGGACTTTTCAACAGCAGGGAAAGTGTTTTTTGATGAGGCAAATCCTTCCACTCCAGGATAAGTGCCTGTCAAGGGCAGTTTGGGTGCTCACTGGGAGTCAACAGCCAGCCCCAGCTGCAGCTCAGTTCACCAGGAGCTGAGTTCCAGCAGGAAACATGGCTGAGTCTCCCTCTTCCCCAACCACCCCAGGCTGCAAAGGAGGGAAGAGGCTAAAACCAACATCCACATCCAGAAGAATCCCACTACTTAGCTTGCACTGCTAGTGGGGCAGCTCTTCTATTGCTTGCTTTTAATTCCCAGCTGATTTGGCATCCCAGAAATCTCCAGATGGGCTGGTGGGAAGCAGGGTGCAATGTCAGTGGTGTTTCACCCACCCTACACACCAGCACCCACAGCAGGGACACCTTCAGAGAGGACACATCATCTCCTTTGCTTGTTCAGGGTGCTGGTGACTCCTCCTCCTGTTCTTCCAGGACAGGAAAGAAAATGCTGGTCCTTGACCAAAGGCTCAAAGGACAAGCACAGCTCCATTTTCCAGCCTGGGGGGGGTCTCTGGGCACCTTCACTGCAGGGAAAACCTGATGAATTCCAGCTCTGGATTTTCCTGGCAGAAGAAAGGATGGGTCTGATGTTGCCTTCCCTGCTCCTTGAAAGAAAAGAGCTTCCTCCAAGGTTTTCCTCAGCTGTGCACACTGCCTGTTTTTCCTCAACCCTGAAGAAGCCTCTTGCCTGTGTGAATTTTTGAGCCCACATCCTGCTAAATGGGAGAAAAAAAAAATAAGCCAAGCCATCCACTGGATGCTCCAGCACAACTTCCACCCAGCCTGGATGTTACCCACGTTGCACAAGGAGCCCTGAACACTCTTCAGGTGGAAAGGTGGCTTGAATCCAGCTGGGAATGGGCTAGAAAACCAGGGCATGCCCAAGCTCCCACCTGAGAGGTAATGCCCATGCTCTTTGTTCAAACACAGAGTGATTCAAGCACCACAGGTATGAGCAGACCAGTGACAACCCCCAGAATGGGTTGGTTAAAACAGGAGGAGAGCAGATGATTTCAGATGTTGTTTTGCCTGTAGTTTAGTTCATTACCTGTAGGCAGCTGGGAGATCACAGGCAGAGAAACCCAACACTGGAGTTTTCAGTGAAATCTGCAGCTTTTAAAGCTCACTGAGTGGCAAAGATCTGAGCCACTACAGCTGTCTGGGACTCTCAGAATGCAGGAAAACTGAGCTGGACCAGTATAAACAGTTCCTGCCCCCCAGCTGGTGACAACTGACCTGCCAGCAGAGAGCTCAGTGTCAGCCAGGCTTAGTTTAAAACCCTGGGGAAAGTGAGCTGAGCTGAGCTGGGTAATGCTGTGAGAATACAAATTAGGACTCACGTGGGAAAGCCTGGCAACATGGGAGGGGAAAAAAAAAGGGGGGGAGAAAGACAATTCCATCTTAAACCACCCTGGCTGCTCCCCAAGTAACAGGCCCCTGGAGGAAAGAGGCAGGAGATGTAAGTTTGGGGCTGAAGAATGAAGAGGAGGAAGAACAGCACAAAATGCTATTTGAGAGCATCACAAAGGGCATGTTTGGAGCAAACACCAAAGGAATCCCTCATTCTGGGAGGGGGCAGCCTGGATGTGCCTCCCCTTCCCACCCAGCTGCCTTTCCAAGGAAAACAAAGCTACAACCTGCTGCTGATCCCCTCTGCAGTGCTGCTGCTCAGCCCCTGTCTGGCTTCTCTGCTCAGCCCAGGCTCGACTGCTTTCCTCACCACAGGTCAGTCTGCATCTCAACATGTGCAAAAAAAA
>JAOEGS010004972.1:8094-23289 GCA_025447755.1 Corythornis vintsioides | reverse complement strand
TGGCTTCTCTGCTCAGCCCAGGCTCGACTGCTTTCCTCACCACAGGTCAGTCTGCATCTCAACATGTGCAAAAAAAAAATCCCAAGCCTCATTCCCAAGCACCAGTGAGTTAGGAACTGGAGTCTGCAGAACTCTGCAGACCCAAAGGAGCATCAGATGCAGCTGGACACCCCCTCCTAATACCAAGCACCGGCTTCCTTAATTGCTGGCAACTAATTAGCACTTTGCTGCTGAATAGGGAGCATTCAAACTCCAATGTTTCTCAACACAACATCAGGAGGGAAAGAAGTTTGACTGAAGAAGGCAAATCCCCATCTCAACACCAGCAGGTTTCCTTACAGCCAGAGATGGTTGGTTAAAAGGATTCACTGTGCAGGGAGGGATTTCATATGGAAACCCTCAGCATTTTTCACTGGGAAGGGCTGTGGATCACTCCAGAGCTTATTTAAACTTGCTTTTGGGAGCCCTCAGCAGGCTGAGTTATTTCCTTAGAATCCCAGAATGGTCAGGGTTGGAAGGAACCTTAAATATCCAAGTTCCAACCCCTCTGTGGAGGGCTGGGACACCTCCCACTGGAGCAGGTTGCTCAGAAAAGAGCAATTCCTGGGAGAGATCCCTTCCTGTGACCAGAAAGCCTCCTTTTTGTGCCCTGGCAGGAGAAATGTCCACCTCAAATGAGAGCAAAACACCTCCAACCTACCCTGGTGGGCTCGGAACACCCCACGAAGGGCCGGAACCCTGCGTCCTGTCCCAAAATCCAACCCTTCCCTTAAAAAACAACCCTCCCCATCATCCAAATCATCTGTTTCAACACAGCAATGTCACACTCCATGCAGCATCTGGTGGGTGCTCAGTGCAGGAAGCATCAGGCAGCAGGAGGTACGTACGGGAGGTGTAAACATCTCTGTACTCCATGTGCTCGTAGTCGGGAAGGATTTTCATATAACGCCCCGACTTCACCCGTGGGTTTATACCTGAACAGACACAGCAGGGTTAAGTACCAGCCAATTCCTCTCCACCACACCCAGCCCTTTACCAGTAGGATTGAGTCTGGAGGGAGCAGGAAGGCAAAGTGGGAAGCTCTTTGGATTTTACTTCCAGGCGTGGGTCATCGCCGCTCAGCTTGGCACGGGCACAATCCAGGATCCCCACGGGTTGTGTCTGCTGAGTGGCATCCAGGGAACTCCCAAGGAACTCCCAAGGGGTATCAGGGTTCTCCTCAAACCCTGGAGTGGGACTGTAATGAGCACTTAAACCAATTAAATCCACAGATGGCAGCCCAGGCTTTGGGTTCATTACGTTGCCCGGTGCTTAAGCTCAGTTCTGCGTTTCCCACCACGGCAGCAGATTGGAGTGGCTACCAAAATGCCCCTGAATCCTGCCAGGAATTCCAATTTAACTCTTTTGCAACTGAAGAGGGTGGAGAAAATGGGATCACACCACCAGAAACTGGCCCACTAAGGTTGTCTGCTGAGATGGTGCAGCCCTGGAAGGCAGAAAGAGCTGCTGAGCATCCTGATTCCAGAGGAACTGTTCCTAGTGAGGGTTTCTGAACAGCTACAGGCACACTCTGAAGAGCAACAACACCCATCACAGAGGTTCTCATCAAGTAGGATGCTTTGCCAGTGGATTCTGAAATGATTCTGCTGCAAATGAAACCTGGGAACATGTGTCAGGCAGATCTGGGAGGGTTGTTAAGTCACCCAACAGCAGCTGGCTCTGGAAACCTCCCATCCTGAACAGGGTCAGAAGCTGTTGGGAGTGCTTAGGAAGGGATCACAGAGGTTGTTGGGCCTCTCCTTGGCATCCCCTGGGTGACTGCTCCCAGCCATGGCTTTACTGGGATAGGGAGACCACTGCTGGGAGCCACTGAGGCCATTTTTACAGGTAACTGGTGTCAAAAAGCACTAGAGAGCAACAGCTAGCCCTCCCCCCCAGGAAAATGAGGCAGTTCCACTCCTGCACAAATAGGTGATGAGACATCAGGTGATGAAATCATTTTCCTCTGGATGCTCAGCAAGTTTGGGACAGGTGGGAATAAAATCCTTCTATCCCTTCTCTGCAGCATTAAGGTCAGTGCTTGAGGTTGTGGCTGCTTCAAGGTTCAGCAACTTAACACTTTGGGTCTGCAAAGGCTCCAGAAACTTCTCATGACTGCAAGTTGGGACGGTGACAGCTTTGATTTCACAAAGCAGGACCTTCTTGACCAGCCAGAAGCCAAAGTTCAAGTGCTAAAGCTTCTATCTTGGGGTTTTTTTTATCCTATGGACCACAGGTAACCCCCTACATTTGTGGTGAGGAGCTGAGAAAACACAGAGCTGCTGTGGGAGCTTCCTGAGGTTCTTGGAGCAACCAGCTCAGCTTCTGACTGCAAGGGGCAAGGTCTGGTGAGCCAGGAGATGGACTCACCTGTTCAGTGCTTGGTGCTGGAGGTTGGTGATGCCCCCACCCTCCCTGCTAAGACAGAAGATGTGCACCCACCTTGGGTCTAAGGATCTAAGGGTGTCCCACTCCCACAGACATTCCTAAAAGACACTGACACCTCAGTGCTCAGGAGCAGCCCAAGGGAAAGCTCAGACCCTGAGCCCCATCAGCATTGAAAGACATCTTTTCACCAAGGGCTGTGACAAAAGATCAGCTCATTCCTTCCCAAGGTCTGAAAAGGGGAAGAGGGAAGGAGGAAAAACCCTCAGTGCCTGTATAATAAATTTAAATGACATGCTCTTTTCCCCATCAAAAAAAGGGAGGAAATATCCCCATAAATAGCCCACAAATCTTGGCACCTGCTTAGGATTAAATACAGCTCCAAACAGGTCAACTTCACAGATGAAAGCCCTGCTGTCAGCAAGGAAGTCTGAGTGAGTTACACCCTCCAGGTATACCAGAGATCCAGCATGGATGTGCTCTCAGAGTGGGAATTAAGCCAGGACAGGGGGATGAGCAGCAGCTCTGTCACTTACGTTTGGCATAAACATCTCTACAGGACACTCCTGTGATCTCCAACTTCCTCAGGTTTTCACAGACTCCATATTCTGCAAAAAAAAAAAAACAAACAAAAACACCTAAAAAAAGCAATGTCAGGGTTGGCACAAAGGGGTTTGTTACCTGGGATCTTGCTGTCTCCAGCTGCAGCAAAACAAGGGTGTTTTTAGGTGAATTTCAGGTGCAACCCAGCAGAAAACCAGATGTAATTGTCATGGAACTTCAGGAATCCAATGTGTTTTCACACACACAAGCACAAGAGAAGCCCCAGACTGACACCTAGCCCAGAGAGAGGGTGCAGTGTGGGAGCTGTCCTCATTCCAGCTGGGATTGTCCACCCATTTAGGTGGAATCATGACTGTGTGTGGTAATAATCCTACTGAGGTACCCAACAGGGAAAAACTGCTTATTAGGATCCTAAAGGTCAGAGAGTTTGGAAAGAATGGAGCCATGAAACAGGCACCAGGCTGTAGAAATATGGGGATCAGACTGAGAAGGGTCTGTTGTGCCTTTGATTGCTACAGAACACCCTGAAAACAAAGCAACCCCCAGCTCTTCAAGGCAGCTTTGAAGCAGAAACTGAGATGCTCTCCTTTTGTTTTCAGGAAGTCAGTGCTGAACATTTAAGAAACTTGAAAAAAAAAAAAAATATAAAAGCAAATACTAACATCTCAAGGTGAGAAATCCAGAGGGAAGAACTGAGAGGAGGGAGATTTCCCCCCTCAAATCCAACCTCCTGGCTGGAAATCCCCTGGTGGTCCAGGCACATGAAGCTAAAGGCCAAGGAAAGCTTTGTTGTCAGTGGAGAGGTGGGTTCAAGGAAAGCCAGGAGCAGGAGGAAGGATCAACAACCACATTTCCCTGCAGGAAAAGATGCAGGGATCAGTGGCAAGGTTCCTACCTGCTGGCTCCTGCAAGCTGTGTTATCAGTGATGAGGAAGCATCACCAGGGAGATGAGCCCTGCAGGGAAGAACATCCAACCCAGACAAAAAAACTAAGCTATTTAGTGCTGGGCCACAGCCAGCAGACCTGTGCTGGGGGATTTGAGAAACCAGAGCTCAGCTGGAGACTGGAAATTCAAACCCAGCTCACCCAGGGTCTGCTCCTCCTGCCAGAGCTACCCAGGCTTTCAACTAGAGCTCTGCCCAGGAGTGCTAAGAGGGTGATGGCATCAAAGGGGTGGAGGGAACAGCCTCTTGTCTCAGGATCACCAAGTCTGACCAGCCTGCTGGTTGGAAAAAGCCAAGTGTTTCCATACCTGGAGCCAGGATTGGGTGCTGTAAGCAGCAGGAATTGCAGCTCCAGTGGCACTGAAGGTGGCTGTGCTGCAGCAGAAAGGGAGGAGACATGCAGAGGACCCTGCCTCAACAGCAGCACTAAAACAGGGGCAGCCTCTCCACACAGAGCTGATTTTTCTTCCCTGTGAATCACCCCAGAGCAGCATCACCCCCCTTGAATCCACAGGGAGGGCTGGGAAGTGATTGGATGTGAAACCTCCATCCCAATTCCATGCAAATGCCCTTGGTCACCTGCAGTGAAATTTTAGGAGTCAAAAACCACTCAAGTGCCTTTTTTTGCCTGGTTTAGTTCCAATCTTTCCAAGCTCCTTATTTTTTTCAAGGCTAGTATTTTGAATGTTGAGATTTCTGTTTGACACCAGGCACCCAAGAAAGCAATATCAGGAAAAAAAACCCTCAAAATCTCATTTTACTGTGCTTTGTTTTCTGGTAACTACACCTTCCCCTGTTTTCTTCAGCTACAAAGAGGCAACATCCCAGTTAGCTCCTGGGAAGTACCTCTTCTGATCCATGATGGGGGAAAAAAATCTAAGTTCCTTGGCTCCCAGTCCCTCCAAATATCATCAGTAAGAAAGCTGGAGGTGTCTTTTTAATCCAGAAGACAATGAAATGACCAGTAAACTGAGTTTTGAGAGAGGAGAAAAATAAACCTGATGAGGTTTGAAAGCTCTGAAAGGCTCCAGCTTCCTGAGAAATTCCACTTGGGTGCAAATAAATCTATTTTAAGGAGATGCAGCTTGAAGCAATAGCTCACCCAGGGAGGTATCTGAAGGAGTCAGCCACAGAAATGCAGAGGTGACATTGACACTGGTCAAAAATGGCTACTTAATCCTGCTTCAAAAGGAAAAAAAATTAGGATTTTAAGTCCTTGACCAGCTGGAAAAGCTGTTTTAGTGGGTTTATGAGCAGCACTTGAAAGATTTCCCCAGCACAGAGTGTGACAGTGTTGTTTCCATGGTCCCAAGAGCTGGAATGGAAAGGATTTGGAAAGGCAGGATCCATTTATTATCCACTGCACTAATCCTTTTGCAAGTGTCATTTACTCCCTGCTCTGCTCTCCCTCTGCAAGTGCTGTGTGTGGACACTGAGATGAGCTCTGCCAGAGCTGCCACTGTGCCCTGATTAACCAGATCCTCCAATTATTTCCTGGAGAAATGGGTGTTCAGAAGGCTGCAGACAGAGCAGAAAGGAGAGAAATTCCCTGAATTATTTCAGAGACCATAAAATAAAAATGAGGTGAGGGTGGTTCCCTTTCCAACTGGGCTGTCAGGGGTTAATTCAAGGTGGGTCAGGCCAGCAGCCAGGGGGAAACACCTTTAAATTCAGCTCCCTCTAATCCAGCCATCCCCTAGTTACAGGATCTAACCCTTGCCAAAGCAATTCCCAGCCATTGTTTACCCCAGTGATCAAAGCAAAACAGCCCCCAGTGCCAGGCCAGTTACACAACTGTACCCTCCCAGTTCCAAACCAGCAGCAGAAGCCACTCCACCCCCAAGGAAAACAACTCCCCTGGTTGCCTGCACTAATCACAGCACCTCTTGGAGACTCTTTCTAGAGCTGAATCCTCTCACAGCAGCTCCAGAGCAAGATCCTGGTGCTCAGGGGGATGGAGTGTCCCAGTTGGCCTGGGCAATGGGCAGGATCTTCCCTATATCCAGCTTGGCTCCAGCAAAAACAAAGCTCTCCAACCAATACCATCAGTAGGCTTCAGTGTGAACAAGCCATCCAGACTCCAGTTCCTTCCTGATCAATTTAGTTTTACCAAGCCCAGTTGCTTTCAACAGCAGCTTTAGCCACTGGCAACAAGGAGCAGTCATGAATTTCATTAATCAATTAATTTCTTTCCCCATCAGGCTGAATTTTAATGCCAATTTGATCCACATTTTACTTCAGTTCCCCAGAATAACTTTTTGCCAGGATAATAACCTATTAAAATAATTAACCAGGGAAGTTTTGCAAACCATTCATGAAACAGAAATGTCCACGAGGACTCTACATCAGTAGGAGAGTAAAAGGGAAGAATTAATTTTATTTTATTAGCCTGTCTCCAAAAAAAAAATAAAAAGGAAATGTTAAGTTATTGGGGCAATGGGACAATTCCATGCTGGATGTTTTGGGTCACATTTCCTAGGTACAACCTTTGTGCTGTCCAAGGGGTTTTTGGAGGGCCAAATTAATTCCTGCCAAGGGTTAATCCATCTGAAGAGATCCCACCACACTTGGACACTGCTCAATTCTTCCTCTCGCTGGTATGAAAAGCAGAAAACAAGCAACTCCAGCACCAGCAGAAGATACATGACTTCATGTGCTGGCAGCAGATGCACCTGGCAGGATCTCACTATGGATGAGCACAGCAAGACAGCTCCTGGGAGGCTGGGAGAGCTCTGGATTAGCAACCAAAGCAAGGGGCAACGTGAGGAGCAAAGAGCGAGAATCGCAGCCTCTCAGAAACGGGGCCACGGCAACAAAGGACTGAAAATCCACCCCCCCGCCTCCTCCTCCATCACCTCCTCCTCACACCCTCCGGGCCCTCCTGCATCCTCCGGGCCTCGCACCCTCCCCAGCCCCCCCGGGGCGGCCTCCCCAGGGCATCCCCGGGCCCCCCACCTCGGGGCGGGCGGTACCTTCGCGGCAGCGCCGCCGCCAGATGGTGTCGGTGCGGAGGATGCGGCGGAAGGTGGTGCAAACCCGGGCCAGGCTGGGTAAATCGGTGCCGGGTAAGGAACCGAAGATCTGCACCAAAAGCTCGGGTGGTAGCTCCAGGATGGACAACGGAGCTTTCCCGGCCTCGGCGGGGTGCGGCGAGGGCCTCGCACCCTCGATGCGTTCCGCCGCTTCTTCATCCTCCGCCGAACCACCGCCTCCGGCTTCCTCAGGGTCGGTGTCGGTGTCCGGTTCGCTGTCGCCGGCTCCGCCTCGTCGTTGCTCCCGGGCCGAGCCCCGGCGGCGACAACCGCGGGCCGGGCCCACCCCGCAGAGGCGGGCGCACACGGCCATGGCCGCCGCCGTTCTGACCCGCGGGGCGGTGCGCGGAGCGGCGCGGAGACGTTGGACCCGCCCATGCCGAACGGCGACCAATCAGAGCCTTTTTTCGCCGCCTGGCCACGCCCCCGAGGGCGACCCGCGGCGAGGGACGACCAATCAGAGCGTTTCCTCGCCCTCCTGGCCACGCCCCCGAGGGTGCGTTCCTTAGAGGGCTCATCCTTAGAGCGCCCTCTAGCGTGCGGGAGGAACGGAGGGAGGGTGGGCGGTGAGGGCGGGAGACCGGTGGGGTTCACCCTACACATCCCCCCCCCGGTAATTTAATCTAATTAATCAATTCGATTTAAATAAAACAGCAATAAAACCAACTACAAATGAACCAAGAGGGATAAGATTTCCTTCGCGGAAGGAAAAAAAAAGGAGGAAGCACCTCTGCCCCGTGTGAGGATCGAACTCACGACCTTCAGATTATGAGACTGACGCGCTACCTACTGCGCTAACGAGGCTCCTCGGAAACTCTGCCCTCGGGCAGGCCCCTTCTCCCTGCACTGCTGGTCGGGCCTCAGCTTTGGGACCTTCCTGGTGCTCACACCTTGTTCCTGCTGTTCCTCTGGACCTCGTTTCCCTGCAGATGGCTCTTTTTCTGCAAAACAGATCCATTTTGAGATCGGTTTTATTTGCAAATTAATTAATTTCTCTGTTTTTCTGCAAGACAGGCCTGATAATTTATTTTCTTTTTTCTTGCATGTTCTTCAAAACAGCTGCATTCCTGAAAGGGTGTGTGGGGTCCTCAATGTCCTTCAGGGTTGCTTAAGGTCTGTTTGGGTTCCTTGATGATCTCATCTAGCTCCGCTGGCCGGGAATGGACCCCAAGGGCTGCACTGACAACATGTTCCCAAGGAAATCAAGTTGTTTCCATATAATTGGAAAAATTAAAGTCAACCTTGTTTTACTCTCTGCTGTCCAACTGGGATGTCTGCAGTGAAATGAACTCTGAGCTCATCCAGAAGAGAGTCCCCTGCAGTGCTGGATCCCAATCAACAGGCCTGACTCAGTGAGGGACTCAAGGCAGCAGTCGCCATGATAATTGAGAAATATCTAAATAGGAAGAAGAAAGGAAAACAGACATTTAATTGAGGCAGAAAATCTCCAAACCTCACCTGCAAGAATCACTGCAGGGAGGCTCTTTGCCAACAAGGAGGCTCAGGGGAGACCTTCTGGCTCTGACAGCTCCCAACAGGAGGTTGGAGCCAGGGTGGGTCAGGCTCTGCTCCCAAGGAACAAGCACCAGGACAAGAGGAACCAGCCTCGAGTGGCACCAGGGAAGGTTTAGGTTGGAGCTGAGGAACAATTTCTTCCCCTTGAGGGTTGTCCAGGGCTGTCCCAGGCTGCCAAGGGCAGGGGTGGAGTCCCTGTGACCCCTGGAGGGGTTTCCAAGCCCCCTGTGGAGCTGTGATGCTGAGGGCCATGGGGCAGTGGTGCCCTGGCAGTGCTGGGGATGGTTGCACTTGGTGATCTTAAAGGTTTCTTACAACCAAAACAATCCTGTGATCCTTTGACATTGGTATCATCAGATAAGAGATGTTTGGGCTGCACTGAACAGGCAGAGGATTCTGCCACGGGTCTAGTGGGCAAGGCTCTTGCTGTCAGCAGGACAACACCCTGATTTCCAAGGATCTGGATGGCCATGCACACGGGACAATCAGGTGATGAGTCCAGGCCACCAGGCTTGTGGTAGGAACAGAATTACTCATCAAATGAATAAGCAGCCAGGTCCTTCCAACCTGACCTGCTGCATTCCTCCCCCCACACTGCCCACGTGCACAACAGCAGTCACTTTTAATAATCTGCCAATCCTCTGGGGCTTTGTGACAGACAAGTTTAGTGGCCAGAAATTAAGAAAAGCTGCTCGTCACAGCACGCGGACAAGGAGTCACTTTTCCTGCTGTTTGGCAATGTGTCTGTAGCTGGTTTTCCACCTGTATTGAATCAGGGGGGGTTTCCCCCCGAGTTACACTCAGTTGTACTCATAGTTTGTGGCACTGCTCTAGAAGGTCTTGTCAGATCTGTTTGGTTGGGAAGTGATGGCTTCATGGAGAGGACAGGAAAAGCACTGAAGGCAAGGATCTCCCTGTGTCTGGAACAAAAGTTGTCCTTGGTGACATTGCCTCGAGCAGGAGCTCAGCAGCCTGAGCACACACGTGCTTTTCCTTCTTTTGCATTCCCTATTTTTATCTCCACTTTCTTCTTTCTCCCTTTCCTCTGAACACTCCTGCTGTGTCTAACCACCCTACGAGCTTCTCTCCCTTTTCCCTCACCCACCTGACCCCTATAACCTCACCCCACAGCCTTGTCACCATGGATGCTGAGCCACCACATCCTTCTCCATCCCTCACTGATCAGACTTTCTCCCTGGCACACTGACCCCCTTTCCAGTCCAGCCCAGCAGAAGGCAGGACAGCCCATGGTAAATCCATCACCCCATGCCCATTTCAACACTTCCAGGGATGGGACATCCACAACTTCCCTGGCCAACCTGTTCCAGAGTCTCACCACCCTCACAGTAAAGATTTTTTTCTTAATATCTAATCTAAATCTAACCTCTTACAGTATAAAACTGTTACCCTTCACCCTGTCACTACAGTCCCTGGTGCAGATTCCCTTTCCAGCTTCCCTGTAGCTCCCTTCAGGTCCTGAAAGGCCCCCAGAAGGTCTCCCTGGAGCTTTCTCCAGGCTGAACCCCCCCTCAGCTCTCCCAGCAGGGGGGTTCCACCCTCATTTTTGTGACCTCCTCTGGCCCTGCTCCAAGAGGTCAAAGTCTCTCTTACACTGGGGGCCCCAGAGCTGAATGTCACCAGACTATAAATTGTCACTTTCTCCTCTATGTTACCAAATCCCTTATCTGCATCTACCAGCTTTTATAGGGCAAAGAGGAAAAGTGCATTATCATCATCTGCCATCCTCTGTGGTGCTATCAAGTGTCTGAGCACCCACCTTTCTTTGTAAACATCACCAGACTAACAGCCCAGAGCTTTCCAGTCCTGCTGCCATTACCACAAGGGCTCTCCAAAAAGGATGTACCAAAAGGGGAAATTATCTTCTTTCATTTCCCTTCAGCAATTAAGGGGAGCTGATGCAGCTCTCACTAGAGTCAATTAGTCCTCACAGCTCACTCGAAAGGGCTTTTGGATTCATCCCAAAGTCAGTGTCCTCATTTTCTGTAATCCTGGAAGTGTTTACTCCTATCCCAGCTCCTGAGAGATGAGATGAGCCAGCTGATGGCACATCCAGCCAATTAACGACTAGGAGAGAATTATTTCTCTTCCATTTGGCAAGAGGGACAGCAAAAGATGGCAAGGCAGGAGGAGACAGATGAACAAACCCTCCCTGCAAGGCCTGTTGGCCACAAAAAGTATTTGCAGCATGTTGTATGTGTGGGGGGGGTTTTTTGGCATGATTTCTGCTTTGCAATCGGCGTCCTCGGAGGTGGGACACTTCAAAAAGAGGATCTGTCAGCAGAAAAGGCCAGAGAATTTTGCTTTAGTTTTTGTGATGTATGTATTTTAAGCTCAGATAGCCTTTGCTTGCTATTTGAAGCTGGAAAACAGTTCTCCTCCTCCTGATTTAGTATTCCCTAATTTATACCTTTCTGCCCGGACATTGATCTCACCAGCTTTAGCAGGATGAAGTGAGCAGTGGGCAGAGTGGCCTCTTCAGGGAAAAGCCAGAGCACTGCAGAAAATGCTGCTGATGACTCAGGAAGTGGTTTAAACCCTTCTGCTTTAGACCTGAGCTATCTGATGGATATGGTCTCCCACATCCCACCCTTGAATGAGGTATCAGCTGGAATCAGGAGAGCTTGAGGCCAACCAAGACTTCGTAGCACTTCTCCCAGAAAACAAAGTTGTTCCAGCTTTGGCCACGGTCCAGCCCTGACCAGTTTGGTTGTGCCCAACACCTCTGGCAGCTCAGTTCATGGAAGCATTACCCAGGCTGGGATAAACCACGGGACAAGTCAGTCAGGTGTTGGATGCTATTACAGGGTCGGCTGCTGAGCAATGGTTGCGCAATCACGGGCAGCTCACTGAGTGCCTCCCTTTCTCAGGTTGTGTTTACTTCAGGGTGTTTACTTGAAGCCACGAGCTAGTCCCAGGGTTAATATTTTTATATAGTGGAATTGTTTGAATTCTAGGGAGGATGAAGTGGCAGAATTTGTTGCCTGCTGGATCATCCCCTCGTTTCCCCGCTACGCCTCCCGTGCTCACGCTGTCGTCGCTGCTTGCCAGGAGTTTATGGATCTTCAAGAGTGAAAGCACATCAACATCAATTATTGTTGCTTAGGCCAACTGATTTGCCCCTTTTCCTTGTGAAACCAGTGGCTCCCACTTAAAACTTCATCCTGGAGCCAAGAAATATTTGCTGGCACAGCAGTGGCAGCAGTAAATGAAGTCAAGGTGGTGACGCCGTCTGGGGTGATGCTTCTTGCAGGGGGAGGTTTTAGCCAAATGCTGGAAGAAAATGATGTTTTTGGGGTGATGTTCTACATGCCCCGTGTGTTAGTTTGGATTGATCACCCAGAAAAGAATCTTGTCTCTTATCTCAAAAGTGTTCTGGTCCAAAAGCCTTGTGAAATAGGAAAAAACAACAACAAAAAAAGATCTATTTTGTCATTCTCATCACTTCTCACCAGAGCTCTCCTAACTCAGAGACTTCCAGAGAGAAATGTGAAATTTGGGAATTAGTAGTCAATGATTTAAGGCAAACTGAAGATTCAAACTTCTCCTAAGGCTTCTTTTAAGGCATTGCTCCCAATCCTCCACCACCTGATTCTGGCTGAGAATCTGGGTAATGGCTGCTCACTGTGTTAAATCAAGGCCCACACTGCTCTAGAGCTGAGCTTGAGGATTCATGAGGAAATAATCAAGGGAAGGTATTTTAATTCAGGTTCAATGCAAGTTTCTCTCAGCACTGTGCCCTCCCTTTTCTTTTCCTGGGGGTTTTCTCTCCAGGTTTCTGGTAAATTTAATGTTGCTGACAGCTGCTAATGGTCCTAGACACTGAAGTGCTGTCTTCCAGCAAGGGTGTAGCACTGCAGAGGAACAGCTTCGTCTATTCACTGCAAAAAAAAGCCTTTTCAGGGCTGCTGGAGCAGAGAAATGGGGGGGATGCTTTCTAATCCTGCCTGTGAAATATACTGGCTTTGTTGGGAGGCAGTGCATTTGGAAAAAAAATGGAAAAAAAATAGGAAAAGAAGGAGTTTTTCCTCAGGGAAATGCTGTAAATATCACCTAAGGTTTGGAGCTGCCATTCATTTGAACAAAAAAACTAAACAAGTCAAATTCAGCCTTGTGGAAGATAAAACAGTTGGGGGAAAATGGCTTTTTTTTTTTTTTGAGTTTGGATGGAAGATTCAGACCATCCTGCTGTACAGGGTGCAAACATCAGGATCTGAGCTGGAACCCAAGCCCAGCCTGTGCTCTAACCTGCTCTGTAAGTCTGAGCAAGTCACATCTTCTTTGCTTTGGGAAGAACTAGGTTGGCAGGTATTATAAGAGGTTATTCACCCCATCTGCCTCCCTGAGGTAAGAACAACTCTCCCTAAACTCTTCAGAGCAGCTGTTTTACTAATTCCTCCTTAAATAAAAACACCCAGCGGTGACTATTTCGCTGCTTTCCTGGGCAATTTGTTCCAGTGCTCAACTCTTCTTAACCCAACTTGTAATTTCTACCTCCTTTTCCAAGTTGTAAGCTCATTATTTCTTGTCCTCGACTCTCTGCGTGCAAAGAAGCCCTAATTCCCTCCTGCTCTGCAGCAACCTTTTGCATATTTGAAGATATATAACGATATAAACATCCCCCTTTCAGCTCAGACTTCTTCAGAGTAAAGCACTTGAAGACTAGAACAAAAAATGCTCCACGGGTAGGATTTGAAAGGGCTCCGTTCCAACGCAGTCTGAAGCAAAAGCAGCGTTTTTCTCACTAGGGATGGAGAACCACTCCAGTCCCAAAGGCTGGGTCCATGCTGTCATTCCAACTGTGCCTAACACCTTCCTTCCATCCAGACCTGCCAACTGTCTGTGCTGTCGACACGCAGACACAGGCGAAGGTTGAGATGAGGAGGGAAGGGTCAAGAGAGTCTCCGTGTGGATCTAAGTTTTCCTTCTCACAGCCTCTGCGGATTATTCATGAGCGGAACGTGTGATAGCCCAGCCTGTCATCAGATACTGGGATTGTGGCTCTTCCTAAGCACCATATGGATGCTTTCAGCCTGAGCTGCAGCCCTGCTAACAGTTGGTAGAGAGGATGAAAACCACACGAGCTCAGGATTGTCAGCCCTGCCACCAGGACTCACCTGTACACCCCAAAACCAACACTCCGTGGTTTCACCAGGGCTTGTCCCGTGGCCTCTGGCAGCTCCTGAGGTACAATTCTGAGTGTGGCAGGGGTTTCCTCAGCCCTGAAAATGTGTTTTCTTTTTTTCAAGGCAGTGATTTAAAGAAGAATCAGAAATTTGGGATGGCTAGCTTAAGTTTCTGTCTTCTGATGATCATCCTCTATGTCTCACTTGCTGTCCCTGGATGGTGACATGATGGATAGAACAGTCACAGACCTCGGCTGTTTTTCTTTCCTTGGTTAGTCACCTCTTCAATGGTCTCACCTCATAATTATACAGCTACCAGAACTGTATGACCCTGAATCACAAAATCAGGTAATGAACCCTCATTCCAGCGTGTGAGAGAAGCATCACCCTAACTTCAATGTTCCCCCCCTCAAAAAAACCCAGCAAAAACCCTGATAATCTCTCAAATGGTTAGAAATTGTTTCTCCTCTGTCTGTCCTCCTTTCCATAAGAATGAACCGTGACTGCAACTCGCTGAAGTTGGATTGTACAACAAGATTGTGTAGCCCTAGTGCTGCAAAATAATTCTTTTATTTCAAAACACGATCCCAGGAACATATGCGAGAGAAAAAGAAAGAAAGGCAGCTGAAAGTCTACGGCCAACAGCTTGTGTCAGGAGGAAACAGTTGGGCATTTTTAATCGCAACACGGTGTCTGCAGGATGAACGAGAGCAAATTTGGCTTGTGACTGAATTTTTTTGGAGATCTCATCAAGCTCCTGACAAACCGCACGAGGTTGGGTGGGTTTCGGAGGGGATTGGAGCATCTGCTCCTAAAACTGTGTTCCCCAAATGAAAACTTCACACTCGTGTGTGTGTCTGTGCTGAGGGCAAAGCACTGAACCTTCACCTCCGCGTGGAGGCAAAATCACTTAGGAGAACACGTTGTTGAAGAGGGGGGGACGTGGTGGGGCACACTGAGGACGTGTGTTGCTGAGATGGAGACGTGTCAGGGTGCCCCAAGGTGGCCATGGCTTTGTGTGGGGGACTCTGGGTGCTCTGAGGCAACTGGCAGGGCACCGGGGTGGCCATCACAGTCTATCGTGGAGGGTGGATGTTTGCAGGGCACCATGAGGAGGATGTGCTCGTGTCTCAGTGAGGGTGGACACTGGCAGGGCACTGAGGTGGCCATGGCTGAGTGTCACCGAGGGGTACACGGTGGGACACTGAGGTGACCATGGCCGTGGACATTGCAGGGCACTTTGAAGTAGCCAAGGCTGGCTGTTGATGAGGGAGAACATGAGGGCCCTGAGTGAGCCATGGCTGTGTCACTGAGGGTGGACACTGGCGGGACACTGAGGCGGCTATGGCCGTGTCACTGAGGGTGGACACTGGCGGGACACTGAGGCGGCCATGGCCATGTCACTGAGGGTGGACACTGGCGGGACACTGAGGCAGCCATAGCGAGTGTCGCCGAGGGGTACACGGCGGGACACTGAGGCGGCCATAGCGAGTATCACCGAGGGATACACGGCGGGACACTGAGGCTTGGCTCCAGAGAGCGTCTCGGCCCGCCCGGGGCGATCTACGGCC
>JAOEGS010004970.1:0-21229 GCA_025447755.1 Corythornis vintsioides | reverse complement strand
GGTCTAGGTGACCCTGCTCTGGCAGGGGGGTTGGACTAGATGATCTTCTAGGTCCCTTCCAACCCCTAATATCTATGCTGATTCTATGACATGCTTAGAGCCTCCTGTCACGGAGGGTAACAACCCACACACCCGTGATGAGTAAGGAGATGCTGGGTTTCACACCCAATACTTTGGAATTTACTTCATCCGCACGCAAGTCATCATGTGGCAGCTTCACGCACACCCCGGCCGTGTGAAATCCTCTCTCCACTGCCAGAACACGGCAGCAAAGGAAAGGCTTTTCCTGAGATCCACAGTGGGATTCTTCTGCCTGCTCAGAAATCACATGAACTCGTTCAGCACGCCCTCGTTTAACTAAAATCAGCTCTCTAGGATTATTCCAGGACAGGCCAAAACTGACACACGACAGCACTTAAATGCTCTGCATTGTTGCCACCCAGACACTGAACAAGGATCTAAGACAATTAACAGTGACATTAACGCCCATCCTTTCAACTGCTCCACAGACCTGCCCTCTCCCGGGGTCACCACCAGCCCACAGTCCCCGACAGCAGCGGGTGCCCTGTGACAGTGCCCTGGGCTGCTGCAATTCACTGACCCCCACCTTGTGTTTCCCCATCATAGCAGAACCTTTCAATGTGTGTTTAACACTGAAAATGGCTCGAGCTGGGCACAGCATCACTCTCCCACCACACCATCACCACCAGGTCGACTCCTCACCAGGGCACAGAGCCCGGCAGAGCAACATTTACTGAGCCATCAGTTCCATTAACCCATTATTATTAACTATTAACCCATCATATCACCTTAGTAAGTTCTGCTGCTGCTCCCTGCTCCTCGAGGACACGTGGGTCAAAAGCACCAGCATCTCCATCAGCCTACTGCAAGTTTCAGTGCACAGAGGAGGCCTCCAAAAATAGGCTGAAGCTGCCCACTCAGCCTGGCAAGGGAAGTGGGTGTATTAATGGGGTTTGTAGAGGCGATGAATAGCTGGTGATTATGCACACAGCGCAACAGAGGAGGAAACATCTAAATTCCAGCTTTCCCTCGTCAGATTTGTGCAAGAGCTTCTACATAATTGCCGAGGAAAAAATAGAATTGACAACAGTAAGTAGGATATTTAAGCTCTGCATATTATACATGGAAATCTCTATTTTCCTTAAATGAAGTGAAAACAGAGTGAAAGAAGAAGATTCCTTTCAAAGAACTTTGTTTGTGGTCGCTTAGTTTCAGGATGCAAATTAAATGAGTACTGGTTAGCCAAGTGTGAAAAAAGGGAATCTATCTCTGAAACATTACCAGTCTCTTGCGAGGCAAAGGCTTGGATACAGCTGGACAAAGAGCAGCCTATTCCCTAAGAAAACAACAGGACCCATGTGCCCACATCCCAAAGCCAGACCTGCCCCCGGCTCTGCAGCCGGGGAAGGAGGGTCCTCCTGCTGCCCACCCCTCCCCAGCCCTGCTGCAGCTCCTGGAGCTGCCTCTGCCCGACCTATAACTCACAATTATGAGAGACCATAATACAGAACTGCCACAGGCAAAGTCAATCTCTCCCAGGGGCCTCACACATCTGAGCTCTTGCACACCAAGAAATGGTGATCATGTGCGTTAATGCTCTGGGTTAAACCACACGAGTTCAAGGATATTTGTGAAAATGCAGCTGGAGTTTACCAAAGGCTAACTGGAACTGAGAAGAAGCAGCATCTGGGATCTTCAGCTCTTTTGTCCCACTTACTGATGGCATTACCTTGAAATATATCCCATCCCTCTTGAGGGTATCTCCAGTTTGGTGTCTCAGAAGTAGCAGTTTCGAGGAGGGGACCTTGGGAAACTGCCTCCCTGAAATCAAAAGGGGCTCACACAATTTCACCAGTCACAGAGAAGGAGAGCAGAGACCCCAGGACAAAGCTGGGTGTCACCAGGGCACCTGCAGAGAGGCTGTTTGAGAGGGACACCCCTGGGGGCTCTCCAGCAGGGAGCTCAGGAGCCTGGTGCTCCAGAAAAAATGGTATGTAAATCATGGCTTGCAAGTCCCCGCTAATTAATGGACAACTCCTAGGGAAAGCAACTTAAAGACACAGAACTGTCAGGAAACATGAGCTCATTAGAGAAGAGTCAAAAATATCTGCAGAAAAACATTGAAGCATTTGCAAACCAGACTGATACCTGATGCTATCAACCCAAAATGCCCTTCTGGGTAAATCTTTATGTCTTTTCTGCTATAGAACAATCCCAAATTATGGTATACCCCAAATTTTATTTGGCTGCAGGAGATGGCAGTTGTGTTGCTGGATAATGGATTTGGCAGATTCGGAAATATCCCATAAAGCAGCAAAAAGTGTGGTGATTCAGCTGGGGGACATAAATCTGATGGAGGACCTGGGTTTGTTTGAGCAGTATGGTTTAAAATTAAAACTGAAGGAAAAGCAAATAGAAGAAAATAAATCACCAGATAGAAGAAACAGGCAACCATGTGAAGGAGGAATGGCAGCAAGGGAAATTCAACTTAAAAAAGCCACACAAAGGAACCTGGCTTCCTTAGGTAGGTCTGTAAGTGCCACTATTAGGAGAAGGAAAATATAAGCTCATCTTTTTCTTCCAATTGTCACATCACTGTAGAGAGTCTTCACGAAATTCTCAGAATAGCAACGAATCAGGAGCAAACAGCTGTTCAAGCAAGAAAGTCACGGGTAGACAGACTTTTGCTGCTTCAACGAAAAATTAACTCTAAAGTTTCACAGGCCAGTAAATCAGCAAAATGGGCCAGTGCAGCACAGGATGGACGGACTCATCCTCACACACCAGGCTGAAATCTGGGCACACGTTCCCTTTCCAGCTGTATGGTCACGTGATTTATGACCCAAACTACTTCAATATCTCTGGAAAACGAACAAATGTCAGGCAGTCAGCTCACCCACCCTATGGCACGCGGGGAGGGGACCCCCAGAAGCGCCTGTTCCCCAAAGCACCAGCACACGGGGCACAGCTTGTCCCTGGGGACACTACTGCAGGGGACACACGTGCCCACGAGAGGCTGGAGCTCATTCCTGCCCCAAACTAGAGCTGTTTGTGACAACTGCTGTTAGCCTGGTTCCGATCACATCCATGCAGAAGCACAGCCCACCCTGCGAGAAGGGCAGGTGCCCTGGGCCATGCTCAGCAGCAGGGATGCTCTCTCCTGCTGTACCACCTCCCAGAAGCCAGGCTGGAGGGGGTGGTGGAAGAAGGTGTGTGAAGCAAACACTGCACAGACACAGCCCCGAGCAAGAGGAGCTCACACAACGTGGGGCGTCCTCACCACCCCGAGCCCAGCCCCACTGGGTGCAGCACGAGGGGTGACAAGCAGAGTGCTCAGCCCCTGGAGGGGAACACTGGCACAAATGGCCTCATCCTTCTGGACACAGAGGACATGACTCCTTAACCCCCAGGGGTGACAGCAGAGGTGCTGTGCACGTTCAGCACCCCAACACAAAGCAGTTACGTAGCAGAGTAGAGCTGTGAGCTGATGAGGCAACAGCTAAATACCCTTCTCGCACACGTGGGCTGCAAGACCTTCAAAGCTGATGGATGTGTGCATAAAATAAGGAACAAAGCACCAAGACCAAAACCCCACAGCCCTGAACTCACAGGGTGACGGCCACTTCACGTCCACCACCCATCCTGTCCTGCAGAGAGGCCCGTCAGCAATGAGTGCCAAGTTCCACACACACCTCACTGCCCAAATAAAGCCAGACATCAAGCAGCTACCACACAGCAGCACAAGGAATACCCCCTAATCTCCACCTGCAGCTGTTCCAAGCAGGGCACTGTCTGCACTTTGTCAAACCAGGCAAGACCTGGCTCTTCAGCACCCACATCACTACCATCTTGCCAGTGCAAAGAAGGCACCAAACAAACTAAATCCTCCACCCCAGTGCTGAATCACAACTTTCCTTCGTATAGGTGGGGCACGATGCAGGTAGAACAGCTTGAGTCACACAGCCAGAAATCTCACCCAGCCCCAGCTATCACACTTCTCCAAGCCTGTGAGGTACTGACTCAACTGGCACAACACCAAAACTGGGCATTCTGAGGGCAAGGGCATTTGAACTGGTCTTTAGGTGTCTTCTGAGTGGCCACTCCCCAGACACAGCTCTGCTCAAAAACAGATCTCCAAGCAGCAGCTTCGGGTGGATGGACGCTGCTGGAGAACTACAGGTGTCTTAAGAGCACTGCACCAGGGATGCCACCCACTGCCCTCCTCGGGGCTGCTCCATGCAGCCTCATCCTCCAGCTGTGAAGGCAGATGAAATGCTGGGTCTATCTCGCTTAGAAAGAGGGTGAGTGGAAGGACAGCAGAGTACCCACCACCAACGGGACCACGTGCACCAGCAGAGGCTGAGCTCGGTGCTTGGTGTGCCCTCCTCGCCTTCAGCAGAGGGCAGCTGCACTGAAGGAGTTAATTCTGCCTGTAACAAACCTATCTCTGGTTTCTCAGAAAGTCAGAGGCTGCAGGAGCTGGGCTGCCTGCTCCCTGCCTGCAGCCTGACCCCTGACATTTCCACTCTGCTTCTCCCTGCTATGGAAAACTCACCCGCACACAAACAAACAGGTCGGGAGGCAGATAAATGGCAGTGAGAGGAGGAGAAAGGGAAGATTTCTCAGATTCCTTCTAATAGCCCTGATTAAATAATAGCAGCCCCCACCAGACGTGGGTGAGGGGCTGGCGTTTATCAGTAAACCCTGAAGTCTACAGCCAGACATCTCTGTTTAATTAATCCTGAAAGGGTCCCTTCCCCCTTCTGCTTCCCAGGGAGGTTCTGAAGATCTGCAAGTTTAAAGATACAGAGAGTCCTTTTTAGTTCTTTTCCTTACAAAACAAAGGCAGAAAGCGCCTGTTTACAACCACAGCCAGGATTTGCAGATTCCATGGCAGAGATTTCCACCACATGAAGCCACAGAGCAAGCCCCTGCCCACCTCTGAACTAGTCACACCCACCCAGTAACACAGCTGGACAACATCCCGCTGGCAGCCAGCACAGCTGGAACAGCACACAGGGCTGCAGGACTCACCTCCCTTCCTACACAACACCCCTTCCAAGAGAGAATTCTGCCCAGTGCTCCCTGCACTGAACTGCTCCCCTTTGTGTCCAGTGTTCCCATTACCTGGTGGCACCAACCCCACCCAGAGCCACACACCTGCCCACACTCCTGCCCCTGGGTTTCACTTAGCTCAGGAGGGTCTTCAAAGGCACCTTCCTTTGATCCAAGGTGAACATCATGCCAGTGCACAGCACCACAAGTCACACCATCAACCAGGAGTCACCTGGTGCTGGGTTCCAGGGCACCTTCACCCCACCTCCACCCCTGGAGAGCTGCATCATGCCAGCCAGCACCATCAGAGCAGAGGGAGCTCTTGTCCCACGTGAGGCTCTGAACCAGTCCTCAGGCAGGACAGGGAGGGTCTGGGAGCAAACCACTCAGTCCCAGCTCAGACATCCCCCTAGGAAACCACCATGCTGAGTGTGGTCACCTCCTCACCCAGGGCAGGGGTGCTGAGCATGGTCACCTCCTCACTCACCTGGGGCAGGGGTGCTGAGCCATAAGCTTCCCAGCAGACCAGCACCCCTGGCTCAGCACCAGTGCACCCCGTGCTGGGAACGGGTTTTAATTTCCACACATATTTTCTGAAAGTTGTCCATGAGCTTTCTTCGTTTCCCTCAGTAACTATAGAAATGAGAGCTAATGTTTATTTAATCACTTATCTGCCCCCAGTTTCTTTTCCAACATTTCTCTTCTCAAACCTTCCCAGCTTCAGAGAGCAGCAACACACAAAATGGAAAAATGTAGTGTTTCACATTCTTCTTTTTGGCAAAAGAACAAGCATTACTTAATTTTCTAACCCTAACCCTTTTCTATTCTCTTATTCTCTTTTTTTTAAAAAAAAAAAAACAAACAACCCCAACTTGTCTAAAGCTGAACAAACTGGTAGTAGAATTACAGAGACTTATTCTTTTTGTGTGGTGTAAGTTGCAAAGACAGCAAATGCAAAAGTGGAAGGAAATCTCTGAAACAGTGATTTCTTGCTGCAATCAGAAGCAAAAAGATGAGTGGGGGAAAAAAGAGAAATTTTGAAAGTCTAAATTCAAAGTGCAGAAGAAAGCTCTATTTCATATCAGCTTTATAAAATTGCCAGGAAAATAACAAGTCAAAACCAGCTATTTCCTTGAAGATCCATATTCTTAAATACCTGTTTTCAATACACTCTCTTTTAGAGCAGCTCTGGGGTGGGGGGATGAACCATGATGAACTGAGGAAAAAAATCATTATGCAGTGACAAGAGACAATCCGGTGTATAATCAAAGACAGGATCCTGACACGTTCAAAGGGAGGATTATTGTCACAGCAGCGACTCCGAGGATGAGAGGGGTGTTGTGATGGGAACAATGGCCATCGGGAGCGTCGCTGGAGCGCACACCCCGGCACGCAGCGTGCCTGCCAGGTACACAGAGCAACAGCAGCCAAGAGAGAGAACAGACCAGGGCAGCAGCACACGAGAAAGTCTCAGCCAGAGGGAACCAGGCAGTGCTGGCAACGAGGCACCGTGCACGGAGCACCAGGCACGGGGCACCGCACGCTCCACGTGACGGGCACTCCTGTCCCTGGCAGTGCTGCTGAGACCCCACGGCCAGGATGGGAGTCCTTTCCCCTGATGAGCAGGGGGAGAGCCCGTCCTGCTGGGGGGCAGGTGGGCACCGAGAGCTCAGTCTCTGCCCGCTCTGCAGGACTGAGGTGCCGGGGGTGGCACCAGGGCTGAGCACCGCCAGCCTGTGACCACCCAGAAACGTTTGTTCTCCAGAGCTACTGGGAGACACCCCTTGCTGGGCTTTTTTACTATTTCACTCTGTACGAAAGCTCAAACGCCAACATCCCGTTAATGCAAAGTTGCAAGTTAACATAAAACTCACAAATCACAAAGAACTGGGATGAAATATTTAAATTTTCAACATTTTCTTCCAGGGAATTGCATATTTGGCTGCAGAAGTCGTGATTTGCAGTCCTCTCTGAACTACCGTGATTCACCAAAAGTGAGGCACAAACGGGGAATTTTGTGGCTGAATAAATAGCTATTGTGTAACCCACCTCAAGAGGGGAATAGTATTTTTCTGATTCTTGATTGGAAGACTATTGGAAATTCACTGCAAGTTGTCAAAGCTTCACTGACTATAAATATCCCTATCAAACCCAGAGTTTGGATTAAGCTCGGGGTTAGCCAGGAGCAGGAATTACAGGGAAAATAAGCGGATGCCAAGCTCTTGAGTCAGGTACCAACCCAAACAGAAAGGGAGCCCTCGAAGGCCACAGGAGCGACGGGTGGCAGAGCTCTGAGACCCCCTTCCCATCGACCTGCAGCAGGGGAATCAATGAAGCCAGTTTGCTCCCTTGCACACGCTGCTTGGGGAGCAGCCACCAGGCAGCAGCAGGCCCAGTGGTGCCAGTTCTCGGGTGGCACCGTGCCTGGGTGTCTGCACCCACTGGTGGCACCGGCACACGGGGAGCTGGGCCACCCCCCGAGGACTGTCACACAATCCCTGCCTGCCCAGCCTGAACAGGACACAGCTCTGCACAGAGCTGCTCTCCTCCCAGAACTCCATCAGCACACCAGATGCTCTGCCCCAGCCCAAGCCAGGCTGGCTGTCCAGGCACTCACCCACCCAGCAGACAAGCACAAGGTGATTTTCCAGTGTTTGCGTGGCAGCTCCTCCCCAGCTTTCCAAACAAACAGAGGTGGACTGCCACAGACACTGCTTCCTGCTGTACCTGTGCTCACCTAACAGGCAGGGCAGCAGCAGCACTGTCACCGGGCACGGCTGTGCAGAAGCAGACCCTGTGAACACACGCAGGGAAGCAATGTCTGGATAAAAAAAAGCCATTAAAGCCCCAAGGCAGGGCAGCTGCAGCAGCCCAGCTAGATCCTGGATTCAGCTAAGGTATCAAAAAAACACACTTTCAGACAGCATTACAGAGATGAGCTCCAGAGTGCCTCTACATCACAGCTGCTCCAGCAAACAAGGCCTTACATTTTTCCTGTATTTCATCTTTGGGGGGATATCCCAGGCACAAAGACACCCTGAAGAGTAATTGGCCACAAAAATGATGGAAAAGGCTGCTCGGTGTAGTTGCACCAGCTCGTATCAGTGCCTGCACCCTTACGAGTACAGCTTGTACGTGGGAACCATTTTCCTAATGCTATGAAAACACTAAACACTTCCCTGGATAAAAACCTTCTCCCCACGGCAGCTCAGCAGCAAACAGCTACTTAAAGCAGGAATCTTTCCATTAGGCCTATGCCTACAGAACAGTTCTGTTCCAACCATTATATGAAACCCCTTTTATTAAGAAGGAAACCATTAAAATGGTCTGTGTGTCACTGAAGAGGCTGCGTGGGGCTGTGCTCAGGATCCACCCCCTGCCCCGTGACAAACCTGTGCCAGGCGACCCTGGCAGCAGCCACGAGGGACTTGGGCTGTTCTGTTTGGAGAATGTCTGGTAAAAATGACCTGGAAAGTGGCATCTTTGGGTCTCCACTGCACAGTGGCCACAGGCTGAGTGGCAGAGCTAGTAAGAGCACAGATGGTGTGTGTCCCCCACACCAAAAGGCAGCAGCCCAGCCGTGAGGCCAGGCGTGCCCGTGGCACACACCCTGCCACGCCAGGCACTCGCCTCACCACGCTAGCCTGAGATGCAACCAAAGGGAGGGAGCACCGAGGATAAAGAGCCATCAATTCTGCTCTAAAATTTTAAATGAAACGCTCCTGTTTTGGAAAGAATTTCATTAAGGTGAAAATATAATAGAGAAGTCCCATTTAGGAAGAATGTGCTATTAATTCTTAGCAGTGTATGTGGAAGGGAAAATTGCATTTTTATCTAAATGGGTTTTTCTGCATAACCCATTTACAGGATTCTTTTAGAGCTCACTAACGGGAACTTTTCACATTTCTATTTGGGCCAGACCACTGTGGCAGGCAGCCTTCAGGAACGTTTCAAATATAACCCCTTAAAATAGACTCCGAGAGCAGCTCCACAAAAAGGCCAGGACAGCACATCTTAAAAGATGGTAGGAAAAAGAAAGGAAAAAACCCCTCCATCTTTAAGATGCGAGGCAAATTGTTGAGGGGGGAGGTAAAGGATGTGGTTTAGGTTTGTTTTTTCCCCGCTCAGGGACAAGAAAAGGTTTTTCTTCCCCTCTCCCCCCTTGCACGAAGCAGAAGCAGCTCCTCCAACGTCGCACGGTCCCAAACACGAGCAAAATGGTGCCCGTGGCTGCTGTGAGAATCTGCACGGGGACTTTCTGAGCTGGAGCAGTCACTATTACATACAATGAACAAAAATGTAGGCTATGAAAAACTATTTTTTATCATCATAAACAAATTTCTCACTACAAATAGTTTGTAGCACTTGAAAATGAATATAATGTAAACAGCAGTTTCAAGGAGTTGACACCAGTCCCAGCTCTGCCACCAGGAAACAGGAACAAAACCGAGTAAGAGCTCAAGCAGACCTGGCCTGACCAAACCTCACGTCACCAGCTTCGCCTGACCTGGCACAACACTCATCCGAAAGTTTTTAAAAACCCTTAAATTTACCATCACATACCTCCGAGTTAAGTCAACACAAAACAGATCAGCAGCCTGGTGTTTAATAAATACATCAGCCGGTGCTCCAAGCGCTGCAGCAGGGCTCACAGAAGTTGAAGATGTTTTATAAGCACAGCTCAGTTGACATTCTTCACTTCACTTTTGTTTTTTTTCCTTTTTCCTGTGCTGGCTTTTATTAGCTTACTTCCTAAAATTAGTATAACAAAAAATTTTATCTTTCAAAACAGACGTTTGAAAGTGCAGCAGTTATGAAAATACAATTGGACAATGAATAGTTTTTATTCCCTTTACCTAGCCACGCTCCTCACTGCAAAGCAGTAATTACGGGAATCTACTCCTGGTTTAAGCTTTACAGCAAGCTCTTTCCAAATTTAAGGCCAGCACCCAACCCTTCATTATGCTTAACAGGTAGAAATAAAACTGTAATTGTATCACACTCTCTCCAACAGCTTGTTTCTCCAGCTCCTGTAGCCCCCACTTGTCTGATTCCAGAAGGAGATTTTTCATCTCTTCTTTTCTGCTATTATTTTAGCACCACTGGCATAAACCATCCTAGAAAAACTACACGGATTGTCTGAGGATTCTGATAATTATCGGGTGGGAAACTCCTGATCCCAAAGCAGCACTTGCCAGTCACCCACCAGCAGCCTGGTGTCAGAGCCCTGGCACAGCCTGACCTTGGCAGCCCCCCTAGGGACCCACAGCACCCCGCAGCACCCCGCAGCACCCCGCAGCACATCGCTTCTACGGTTCCTGTCAACACCCCAGCTACAACAGGTAAAATCAGGACTCACAACTGCACTCATCCCCAGGACAAATCACCCCATCCCATCGTACACAAGGTGCCTTTTCACACACAACAATTAAAAGCAAAGTTAAAATGACCAACCAAGCCAGGCCACCCCCGAGCTCCCCGCAGCTGCTCCTGTGCCAACCACCCCGTGCCCAGCCTGGAGTGGAACTGCCCTCTGAGGGCAAAGAACATCCTAATAACAACAAATAACCCCAGTGATGAGACGTTTCACTCTTCTCCCTGCCTATCTCAAAATAGCTGCAATGAGATTTTAATTAGACTTGAGAGAGTCCTATTTTTTCCTCTGCCTCTAGAAGGATGGCATGGTGGAGAGCACAGGGAGCTGGGATGCTGTAGCTGTTTCCCTCAGCATAAAAAGAGCAGCATGTGCCTATATTTAGAGGTAGAGAAGGGAACTACAGCATCCAGGGGAAAAAAAAAATATACTGATTTTATCTTAACAAAAAAAACCCCAAACCCTTGTGGTTTTGGTTTGTTTAAATCAAGAACGTGTTACCAGTGTTTGACCCTAAATCCAGCAACAATAAAATCTGTTCCATCATAAAATACCAGCTGCTTTGCACTTTGAATTACAGTATTATTCTCAAAGTGTTTCAGAATTACTGTGGTAATTTTTACTATGATTACTGGATTATTTTTTTTTTTAACTTTATAGCATACAAACATTAAGCACGTACATTATATTCTCTCTTTTGACACTATTTGGTCTGACATTTGAGCTGCTTCAGCCTAGGCAAAAGAAGTCTTTCAGCCTAACATTTTGGCACTAATAAAAATTAACATAAGTTGTCACATCAAAAATACCTGTAACATTAGATGCAAAAAAGTTACCTGCCTGCTTGACCATGTTTCCATCAGCACCTCTCCAGGCTGAGGCTGCACCACAGAGCTCAAACCCCGGGGTCAGATCCCCTCCCTGCTCCCACCTGAGGGGATGCTTCAGCACCAGGCATCTGGAGGAGCTGAGAACCTACCTACCATCAGACTTCTTCCACATCAGCTGGGTTTCTTTTCCTGTTGCTCAGACTGAGAAGTCCTCTTGGAAATCCCTGTCACCCCGGAGCCGAGGGGCTGTAAGGGGGTTGTGTTTTTCTGGCAGAGGGAGGGCAGCTCCGGAGAAGTCAGCAGTGCAGAAATGAGATCACAGAGGGGACGGAGGCACTCTCAGCTCTCCATCCCCCAGTCCACACATGCTTCCTAACCACCACCCAGACCCCCATCACACCCCTCCCGGCCCCACTGTGGTCCTGGTGTGCCAGCCTTTGCCAGGGTCAATCCAGAGCCTCTCTGGCTCTGCCAGCACAGGGACCCCACGCGTGCCCCACCAGCATCGGCCAGAGCCCCAGTGGCACGGGGCCGTGTGGATGCTGGTTTGCTGCCCCTGGGGAGGGCAGGGGATGAGGGGGAAGGTTCAGCCCTGGTCCCAGATCCTCCAGAGGATCACCAGCCCCCAGCAAACCAGCATCACCACAGCCAGGCAACATCTGCTTTATCTCGTGTGGACTGCACATCTGCATCTGGGAACAGCTCCCGGGTCCCCAGAGCAGCGTGTCGATGTATGGAGCAATAAATACCAGCTGAAATAAAGAAAATAACAACAGAGTGGGACCTGAACACGGGTTCCACTGCGATCCAAGTCCAACATAAACCCAAACAATGGTAAGGAGCTGCCCGACTGTGCCCTCTGGCCAGGAGACCAGGACGCTCCCGGGATGTTCCCGCTCTGCCCGTGCCACCGACACGACCCGAGCATCACCCCCACCTCCGGCTGGGAGGGGAGGCTCCTGGTCCCAGCCACCAGCCCTGACTGCAAACACCCACATCTGCGTCTCTGAGACATCCCCCATCCACAGCACCCTCTGCTTCACAGGAATTCCCAACTCAGCACCAAAAGGCTGTTAAATTCCTTACAGAGGAAGATTCTACCCGCCCCAAGAAAAAAAAATCAGTGGATGATTTTTCTATGAAAGAGATCCTAAAATTCTGACCAGATAATAACCCCAGTCCACCCTCCATTTCCTATGTTAATAGATCAATTTACATCTTTCTAGAAAAATGATTTCAGGCTACAGTTAAAAAAAAAAAAAAAAAAAAGTCATTCTTTTCTTCTTGAACTGCATTTTGGGAGAGGATTAAGAGGAGGAAGGAAGGATATGACTGTTTTCAGGGGTTTTGAGCATATTTGCTTCGCACAGCAAACGAATATTCTCAATTTTAAATCAGGCATATATTCTTAATTAGGGTATGAAATGTTTTAAAATTTTCTTCACTTTACAAATGGCTGCTTTTTCAATTAGCCCTGCTTCCTCAGCCTCAGGATGATCTTTCTATTAGCAATACAAATGCTTCCTAATATTTTGCGAATACTAATTCGCAAAATTAATTAAATGCAGACTTAACTTTGAAAACATATATTTTACCATTAAAAAAACCCAAAACCTCTTTCTCGACTACTGACTGATTGCAGCCTTCCTGTGACCAGGACTATTGACTCCTAAAGGCCCAGCAGTCAGAACTGTAGGAAAGAGAGTTAAAGAGGGAGAAACAGCTTCCTCATCTGGGTTTTGAAGTGCTCCAAGCAGGGCAGAGCAGATAAACACCCTGCAGCACCAGCCCCAGCAGAGCACAGCCCCAGCACATCCCTCAGAGATCACACACGGGGGGCTCATGCTGAAGTTCAAATAAACTGCATTTATTTTCATGTAAAAAAACCCCCAACCTACCTAAAAATTACCCGAATTCTGATTATCAACAACAACGACCAAAATATTCAAATAAATCTTAAAAACTAATACAGATTTAGTCCCTACAGTGCCACGCACGGCATTTTTATGTTAAAACACGAAATAGATCCGAAGAGATTTGGGAAAAACAAGCAGGCAAACGGCAGCAGAAAGACTCCAGCAGAAGCTGGGTGTGCAGAGGAGAGATGGTTCATTCTCAGGAGCTTCCCTGCACTGACACGGGTGGGCATCCCAGGGGGCACAGAGCAGCTATTGTCAGAACTCGGGGAAACTTCACCCACAACTGCCCAGCATGGCCCAGTATGGCCCAGTATGGTCTAACTGGGCAGGGACACTGGGCTGGAAGCAGAAAATGGCTCTGCGGGGGGATCCCACCAGCACAGCAGTGACCACGGGACTCTGGAATCAGGGTATGGATGAAAAGGGCAACACCAAGAGATTACATTTCCAGATCAAGTCTCAGAAGGAAGGAAAATGTCCCCACAGATATAAATGCTTCTGTCACTGCCAGGGGATGAGCAGAGCTGAAGACTTAGCAGAGAGGGTTGAGAAGGGAGACGAGAAGAAGGGGTGCCGGGCGGGGAGCAGCAAAGCAGTATCATCTAAGATGTTCCCTTTGAAGTATTAAGAAAGTCAGCTTGTAAAAATTAATGGATTAGACCTCCAGCTGTTCAATTCTCAGCTTTAAATTTAAAAGGTATTTGACTTTGGATCATTGGCATATAATCCATAAAATATATTTAGGTTAAAAAAAATAATAATTCATTGCATTAAAAAAGGTCACTAATAATTCATAATGTCTAATTGCACAACACAGGCGTTTTGCAAAGGAAAAGCAACTAACTGCAAAGAACATCACTATTTTTACATAATTAAGTCATGTTATCTCTATGTGCAAACTGGGTCTATCTGCAGAAGAGCAAAAATACAGATTTTCATTTTTAAAGCTGAGAAATCTAACCACGATCAGGAAAGTCAGGGAGGACCCTGAATTTCCTGGAAGATTCCACAGCTTCACCTCTGATTTCCACAGGGTTCCCAGCCCTGTGTCCCTCACCCATCAAGTGGTGCTGAGGAAGTGCACAAGCCACGTCCGGACCACCCCTCATCAGCGGCAGCTCTTCTCAAAACATCCCTCAAATACACCAGACAGGAATCATTCTGTGTTTAAAAAAAAACAAACCCACAAGATCTCAACCTCCGAGATGTCCTGCAAGCTGCAAGCGAGTGTTTAGAGGTGCTGACTTTGCTCTTCAGCACCTTCAGGACAATCTACCTGACACTGGTGACCAAAGAGGGAAGGATCCCCCTGCCCACGGTTTGACTGATCTCTTCTGAGAGCCTCAGTGTGGTCCAGAAATTACCCGATTAAACTGTGCCTAATCCCAGTAAATTCAGCATCGAAAAAGTGTCTGTCAGGCCACCTGAAGATTCATTTCAGAGCTGGCTCTGCAGTGCCTGCGAACGCTCTACTCACACTTGTATTTAATAGAAACACACAAGAAACCACAGACTTAAAATGTACAGCAATTTGTCTAGTACTAAAATTTTATATGGCCACATAAAGACATTTTGCTGTAGCCAAAGCTCTCCCCAGTACAGAATGCTGCTGGGGCTGGCAGTCAGCTGGTACAAATCAAAGCAGTCCAAACACACTCAGGTTTAACACATTATCCTGTGCTCTGCACAAGAAACAGCCAACTGTATCTGTAGGTATTGCTGATCAGTCATGGCTTTTAGCAAAAAAATATTTTCAGTTTCAGGGCAGAGCATTACACTAGGTCACTGGTAAAAAAAAAAAAAGAAACCAAATAAGTATTGCATGTTAAAAATTAGGAGCAGATACGGTGTAAGACATCACAAATCAGAAGGAATCTATGCTGTCATCTAAGCTCATATATAAATATTAAGTCTAATTCGTTTCCTTTTACATCACACATAAAGACCTGAAGCACATTCACCAACGAATTTCTATAAATACATCCCTTTCTCGTGCTTTCTCTCACACTGCACAGAACAACCCAGTTCAAACTAACCTCACGAATGAACGTGCCATTGTAAAACAACATACTTTGGTCAAAGAAAAGCATCGTGATGCAGAACAAATCGTGATCTGCATTAATCCAAACACAGAGACTGGCCACGAAGAACCAGAGGAACAGGTGAATCTGAAACCCGGGGTAATGGACAGAGGTGCAGGCAAACAGCGTGGCCGTGGCTACTGAAAGAAATGACAAATTCACACACTTTCTGCGTTAAATACCTTCGTACATTACAGCAGCGAGCAGATAGGATTGAGAACTCTGCCCCTTGCCTTCTCCACTATTTGCCATAAACACTCTGCTGCAGAATGTTTATAAAACAAAGGAAAACATTTCTAAACAAGCTGATTTTCTAGTAGAAAACATTAAAAACTACAGTGGGTTAAACAAAACAATAGAGTATTACTGTCATTCACATCAAGCCAAGCAGGGGCAACCTCTAAATTTTTATTTTTCTTTTTAACAGGTCTGAAGAGTTTAAATGATGATTTAATCCAAACTCAATGCTCACTGAACCCCCCCCCCCCCATGACATGCAATGGAAGTATTCTCTCCTCCACAACCTGCATGCTAATCCAGACCATTTATTACAGATGCGTATCCCGTATCTGCGAGGTGTATCCCGTAACTTCTTGGCAGAGGCAGAAGCATTTTTCCCCGCTGTTCAAATTCCTCGTGTAAGTTTGGGCAGCCCTCTGAGGCGAACAAAGCAGCGCCGGGAAGCGGGAGCCAGCGCCGAAGTGCAGCGAGCACCGTCAGGGAACCCGCCCGCTCCGCGCCACGTCTCGCTCGCAGGGACATCTGTGTGCTTGAAACACCTCCCGAGAGCTCCGACAAACTGGTCTGGGTAAACAAACCCAGCGCCCTGCCCGAGCCTCTCAAATAATTTAGCAGCGTTTGAAATAAAAGCACCCGTCAGGACGCACCAGGAAAAGGAAGAAAACAAAGGCTCCCGGCCTCGGCTGGACCGAACTTGACCTTTGCTAGCGTATTTGGTAGCGATTTACAGACACTGGGCTCTGCTCTGGCAAGTCCTGGCCTGCTGGCTCATTCAGACAGGCTCGGTGTGAGGATGAAATGCCAACAGAAACTCCAAGGTGAGCAGCGCCGGCCGGTGCTGCACCGCACGTGCCCGCCAGCTCGGGCGGACGAGACTGCGGCCTCCGAGCACAGGAATATATTCTCCTTTTTCCAGTCAGCACCTGCCTGGTTCTAGGTCACACACTGGCGTCTTCACCTGACATCTGACCTTCAGATTTCAATTAAAACTAAAAACAAACCCCTACCAGCATTTAATGACTGGGTTTCTAGAGAATGCTAATTATCGTTTCACTGAAGGGGAAACGGTTGTGGTTCAGCCAGACCAGGCAAAGCCAAACCCCGTTGAACTGGCCCTGGGCTTTTCAGTGATTGGATCTGGTTATTCTTTGTTAGCCAGAGCTGGGTGCTGGAAGTCAACACAGCCCCTCTAGTCTCAGTATTATTAAACCTCACTCCCAGCTCTAGCTGCACAGCAGAGGAAAAGATGAAATTCTGGAAAACGTTTTAGGGGAAAAAACAAACCGTCGGCCACTTCACATAAAACATGTGAGCGCAAGAAAGGATGCAGCAGAGAAAACTGCCGCAGAAAATCGCATTTCGGCGAAGAGCTGTGTTCAGCCAGCACTCAGAATGTTAATTCAGAAACAAAAAGTGAACACCAGAGCCCGCCGAGGGCGATCACTAAATGGTGTAGGTGTGTACGTGTGACACGGGCACCCCGTGTCTGAACTCCCATTGCCTGCTCCCATCTACCTTTAAACTCACAGCCCGCACACACCAATGGGTATTAGCAAACCATTACAGCCTTTATGAGAGAATGACCTGAGCTCTAAGAAATCTGACCAGCCATTACAGCAACTCAAACAAGTTGTTCCCCCAGTAATCTAAGTGTTAACAGAGTGTCAGAGAAGTTCCTGGTTCTGCTGTTCCGGGGAGCCCAGGCCAAAGCTGCTGCCGCTCGGTGGCAAAGCCAGAGCTCGGTGCCCGGCGCTGCGCCCTGCCGAGGGGCTCCTGCCTCCCACACCCCCCACCCCTGCCGGAGCCCGCCGAGCAGCACAGCCACAATAGGAATAAATCACCCCTGCTCCCCTCCCCACAGCAGGTGTCACGAGAAGCCCACCAACAACGCCCATGCGTGGCGAGGGACCTCGGGTCGAAGGACTAACCTCTCAGCCACGCTGCCCAGCACTGGGCGATGGCGGGCGCTCCCTGGCACGCTCAGCAGCTGCTGGATATTTGGAGGAGCGCTGCCCGGAGCTGCAGCGGGGAACTGCCGGAGCAGGCGGCACAACGCAAACCCCAGCGACCACAGTGATGTGAAACCTCAGCCCCTGGACAAATAAAACCTTCCACACAACCTCAAACGCCTGGGGGTATGGCAACGCAAAGGTAAATTACTCCTGCTACCTGAGAACAGCCTGTTCTGTCTCACCTATTGTACCTTCACCACCTCAAACAACAGCAAAGTAAATTCTCTGCTGTCTGTATGAATTCCCTCGTCCGAAGAACCAGCCCCATGCAAACCCTCCAAGCGACTCAAGTGTGAAACGAAACGTGTGCCTGTGTGCATTGTTGTGAGACTGGTCTGTGCTCCGCGGCAAGTCTCTGAAATGCTGGAACATATCCTTATATAGGAACACTGATTATATGTTTTTTCCTTCCAAGTGACGAGCTGTTTGAACAGCAACATTGTGGTTATCGCGACCAGAAAGCAATTACTTATTTCACTAGCTGTTGCTAAGAATAGCGATGATCAAAGTGAACGTAGGAGTGCTGCTAAAGACGCTCGGCAGCGCATCGCTCCATGTGACACACGCACACAAAATATACCTCGTTTGAAGCCAAATTACACTTCTAATCAACGTGCTGCTCAGAATTAAATTGCCGCTCGCTATTTTATTTTTTAATCCATGGAATTAAGTCATGGAATAAGTTACTCTTTTCATATTTATTTCTGAGCACAGCGTGGCATGTGGCTGCGCGTGCCCGCGTGTGAGCACGCACGGAGTGGGGGGTGCGTGTGTGTCCCTTGTGAGAAAACATATATATGTGTTCAGGTCTGCCAAGGTAGAAGTGACAGGAACTGTGATTTGTGCTAACTAGCTATTGATCCAGTCAGATCTAGATGTTGTGTACAAGAAACAATAAAGGAGAAGGGGCCAGGAAGGATGCTGTGAGCAACTCCATTTAAAAATGGAAAAGAAGGGCCCCAAACAAACCAATTTATGTCCTTGCCTGGGTGAAGCATGGAGAATGCTGATGGGCTTCCTAGAGTCTGCTGTGCATGCTAAACACTCCCGCCTGAAACCAGAGTCTCCTGCGCCGGGCATGAAACACGAACAAAGAGACAACGTGGGGGTAGGATTCACGCTTCAGAAAGCCAAAGCTGGAAAGCCAACCAGAACTGGGGGTAGGAACGCGCCCTGTTTTCAAACCAGCTCCCTTTTCATTTCCACAGCACCTTCCTTAGTGAAATTACCCACCACGGAGGGCTGTACCAAGCCCGTGTGTACCGACACATGTAATGGAAACAATCCTAACTACAGGAGCGGCACCAAAACATCAACTTTCTCAGGCACAAACACTGTTTATAATGTGTAAATTACAAAAGTGTACTTGTAGCACAGCAAAAAAACTGCCTGTGTGCATTCACAGAGCAGGCACACGCACGTGTGGCTATTGTAATAGTCACACACATGGTCAGGCAGTTTGGAAAATGGGGTTTTGATAAGATGAAATAGAAACCATAATCATCTTTATCTTAAACAGCTTTTGTAATAGAGGGCTTTCCATTAAAATATTTTTTTTTTCCTGAGCTTTTAGAATTACGATGCCCTCTGGACAAAGGGAAGGATCAAAAATGACAACTAATGTTGAAATTAAACATCTGTCAACTAAGCAAGTTTTACACGAGCACGCCTTAATTTAAATTGCCTTTCTATTATAGAAAATAAAAAAAAAAAAGCTAAGCACCTTTCAGCTCGGAACCGCGCACTCGGCACCGGCAGGGAAATACCTGGGGCCGGAGGGACGGCACCGCGCACAAACACGCTTCCCGGGTCAGGAAAACCCCTGTGCCAGGGCGGGGGCAACGGCTGGAAGGCTCAGCGGGCACTGGGCTCTGCGGGAGACACCTCCTCAGCACCCCATGCCTGGCAGACCCCTTCACAGCACCCCAGTCCCAGCAGCACATCTCTGCTCGGCATCCTCAAGAGCCTGTGACAGCCGAGGCGTCTCCCCAGGAGGCACGATGGGGACAAGGCTGATGGCAGAACGGGGCAGGTCATCACCCAGGGTCAGCTGACAGCAGGAGCTTGGTCCCTGCTGCTGACCACCCCAGCACAGCCACCTGGCATCCCACAGCCTTGTCTCAGTGTGCAAAGGCACCCAGCACCCACTGAGGTACCCACTGGTGACGGAGCAGGTCTGGGGCCAGAGCGTGCCCAGCGCCCCAGGGCCACAGCCCTGGACCTCCCCTTCCACAAGCAGCCCGCCAACCCCCTACCGTGGAGCAGCACCCGCACGGGACAACCCATACCTTCTTTGCTGGGGTTCGAGGGCTTGGGCTTCTCCCAGGGTGCCATGGGCTTGTCCTCCTCCTGCCCCTCCATCAGGGCCTTCTCACCAGGAAGGTACCAGGTGGAGTTGTGCTCCGCCATCAGGGAGTCCAGGTCAATGGTGCTCATGGCACCTTTGACGCCCTCCGAGCAGCAGCTGCCCAGGTCGCTGTCCCCATTCTGCCCCGTGCACTCCCCCTTCTTGCTCTTCAGCCCCAAGGGCTGGTCTTCCGAGATGCTGAACTGCTGCCGCTGGAGCTGGATCTGCGCCTGCAGGATCTCCAGGGGGTGGATCTCGTCCTGGGCCGAGGTGCTCGTGGGGGTCCGCACCTGCTCCATGCTCGGCGTGCCGGGGTGGGTGCCCGCCGTGGTGCTGAGCCCGTAGCTGTCGGGGGTCGAGGTAGACGTACTAAGGAGGCCGAGGGCCAGGGGCTTCTGTCCGTTGAGAAGTGCATGCTCCCCCCGAGGCAGCTTGGGCGAGCCGCCCAGCAGCGGGCTGCGGGTGGGCTTGGAGGTGGTATTGTCGGAGCTGGAGGACACCTCGTCCTCGTTGCCGTAGCTGGTGCTGACTTCGTCTGGAAAGTCCACGTGGGGGGAGCTACCGTCCGACTTGGTCACGCTCTGGATGCCGCTGTCCAGGGAGGACATCAGGTCGGGCTGCTCCCCCAGCAGCAGCTCTCCACCCTTGCCCCAGGAGGGCGAGGTCAGAGGCTTGTCATGGGGGGTGCTCCCGCCGCGCTCCGCGCTTGGGGCCCCCGGAGGGCCCCCCGACGCCGCCACCGGCACCGCCGGCTGCCCCGGGCTGACGCCGGCCCCGCCGCCCTCCGTGGCGGAGAACTTCTCGAAGAAGGTGCCGGGGCTCACGTGCCCACTGTCCCGTTTCCGGCGGCCCCGCCCCCGCCCGCCACCCGCCTTCCCTTCGGCGCCGGCCGCCGGCTCCAGCGCGTAGCCGGGCGAGAGGCTGCTCTCGGCAGGCAGCAGCGAGGCCGTGCCCGCCGCCTTCCCCGTGCCGCCTCCGCCTGCCGGCGGTCCCGCCGGGAAGTAGTCCGGGGCAGCGGGCGGTGGCGGGTCAGGCTCAGCCTGGCTGAGTTTGCGCTTGGCCTCGGCCGGGCTCTTCTTGTTGAAGGTGACGTTGAGGTTGGGGGCACCAAGACTGGCGATCATGTTCTGGCAGGCAGTCGAGAGGGCGGCCAGGCAGCTCTGCCCAAAGACGTTGTCCTTACTGGCCGGCTTGCTGAAGGAGCCCAGCGAGAGGGCGCCCAGCTTGCTGGCGGCCGGCCGCGGGGGTGGCCGCCCCCCCTTCCGTGGGGGGCGGAGTGGGGGTCCAAGCGTGGGGGCCGAGGGCGGCGGTTACGGACTGGGATCGGCCAAGCGTGGGGTGGGGAGGGAA
>JAOEGS010004968.1:0-16206 GCA_025447755.1 Corythornis vintsioides | reverse complement strand
ATAATTTATAATTCACATACAGGTCAATTTTCTTCAAAAAGTCTCAACAGTGTACAAGTCTTAGTTACACCCTTGATCAGGCTGGTCCTAGCACAACACTTTCCTGTCCCATTTGACTTACACTGCAAGGGGTGAGCTCAGCCTTTTATTTGCTGGTGAGACAGTTACATCACTAATTGAGCACATCCTGGGAGATCCTGAAGGTCAGTATTGCCCCTAATTAATTCAAGCTGATATCCAGCACCCATCAAAGTTAATCTGCTACCTCCTGAACTAATTGGCACAGTAATTAATTAATGAATTAATTGGCATGGTAATTATTCTTCTTTAAGGGTTCTAGCTTAATTGAACATTACCAGCTGTCAATAAGTATGTCAATAATAATTCAGAGCATAACCACTTTTCACCCATAGGTCTGCCATATTTTCAAACCCTGACTACTGCTGTATAAATTTCAGGAAAGGAGAGTCCAGTGCCTACTTTTAGTAGATCTAATATAGATTAATTAATTATTTATTTTTAAAAATAAATATTGACATTATCCTTTTAACCTTATTTATTTAATGCCTCATCATGCTTTAGAAAAAGTATCTGGTTTAGTTACAATATATGACTCAAAGCAGATAAAAAACAGTCCCATTCTTCCTACAGACTTTTATTTCTTCTGTTATTTTTTTTTTTATTATCATTTATTTTTTTTATTTTCTACAGAAGCCATATAAAGAACAAAGAAAACCAACTCCTACTGTAAGAACATTCTCTGACAGGAAGGGACATATCAGTGAAAAAAGAGTTCCTTCAGTTTCCAAGTTTCCATCTAATAAGTGCAAGAGTATGCCCCATAAAGAATAGAATAGATACATTCTGAAACTGATGGCACCAGTCTTGAAAATCTGTAATTAAGGTAAAGAAAGTCCAGGGAATGATCTCTGTGGAAATAAAAATAATGAATGAAAGAAAAAACTATTTCTCTGCAGTACATTATTCCACAATAATTAACATTTTTTATTGCTGCATATATTTCTTCAGTTAGCTATCTGAAAACTGGGGTCTAAGTTAATTGATTCTGTTATACTTGTGTAAATCTCAGCTAATTCTATGTGCTTTAGAAAAGCTGCTCTGATGTAGCTGATAGAAGGATGTGGTGATCCATATGGACCACTTTGATCATTCTAAGCTGCTCATTTATTCATGTACAGTAAGTAACTAATACAAAGTATTACAAGCATTTATCTGCAAAATAAGGAAAATGGAACATTTCCTATCTTACTGCACATAAGATCATATTAGCATTGTAATATCATCTAAGCAATATAAGTAAGTTTTTGGTTTGAAAGTTTGTCCTTAAACTCTCTCACATAATAACGTATAAAGTACACATCATAAAGCCGAAGAGTAAGTTTTTGGTTTGAATGTTTGTCATTAAACTCGCTCACTTCTCTGTCAGAAATGACATTTTATTAAGGCTGAACATAGATAGGCAATAGGAGCAGCTTGGCATCTAACAATAGCAGGTGACTGGGAAGGTTAAAAGGACTACAGTAGAGCACATGCCAATAGTTGAAAGAACTGATAAGTTTTGCCATTGCAGAGTTTCTTTTCTACAGCAGAGAACCAGAAAAATACAGATGGCATAACAGATATACAGACTGGGAATGGTATTACTAACAAAACTTTCCAGAGGATATTATTGAATTATTGTTTTCTCAACCTCCATCAACATAATAAAATTGACCTTGTCTTCAGATGATAGTTCAATAAATCATTGACTTTATTTATTGAAACACAGTAATTTGATGTATTCCTACTGAGACTGTATCTTTTTTTATTATTATTTGGATGGAAAGGCCACTTTAATGTAATTTTTCTGATCTTTCAGAAGCTTTAGATATATTTTTGTATAAAGCACATAATTGTAAATTGGAAAAATATGCAGGTATTTGTGTTTTTCTTTTCAGACTATGGACTACTTTCAGAGAGATCGACAATATGCAGTTTTAAAAGCAGCTAAACTATGTTCTTCTGTGATAAAATTCCTTTTGAAGAATATGTTGAAGGGTTTTCCCCTTCAAGTATTCTTCTTTTATCTAATTAGCTGGAAAAAGAAAACAAACATGAAAACATTAAAAAAAAAAGTCCATAAAACCTCTGAATTCAGTGCATACAAATTACTCTGCTGCCTTTCTTTTTTGACAGAAATATCTCTCAGGTTTTACAATGAAGAATAGTGCTTACAGCTATTGGACTCAATGGGGATTAAACCCATCTCTAACAGTCCTAGAGACAGCTTAAGGCTTCTTAGTAGTGCAGATAAAATTAAATGTTATGGTAACAACCAAGTGGGTTGCAAGTGTGATGGCGAGATATTCAGCTTCCAATCAGCATGGATTTGGAAGGCAGTACAACAAGCAGGGCCAAGACAGATAATAAGGAACAGCAAAGGAGCAAACACTGGGGATTTATGGAATAGAAATTGGGGTCTTGTTTTCTTTACCACTCCCCTTTCTTGCATTCTTTCTACTCTTCTCTAGAGCTTTCCTGGAATTATGTCTTTTTTCTGGCCACCCTAACCAAAGAAGAATTATTTTAGAGCATTGGGGTTTACCACAGATGTAATTTGGAAGCTAGATTTAGCAATAATCACATGTAATTATAAAGATGTCCTTCAACATATTGTGATATTTTTTCATGACACATGTTCATGACATGTAAGACTGATCCAGTTGCACAAAACTGGCTCTTACAACTACTTTCTAAATTAGCATTTTCAAGAGAAAAACACAATTGCTTATGTGTATTTCAGACAAAAATATTATAGATATCAAAAAAGCAGAGCTAACAAACTATAAATCTGAATGAGAATTTTCTTTCAAATGATAGCTTGCATGTTATATTAAAAGAGACAAAAAATCTCCTTAAGTTTTCTTAGAAAGCAAACAGGCCAGAAAGTAAACACAAATAATCCTTTCTTCCTGTCAGTAAGCATTATAAAGTCATTTTATGACATTACTTCACTGGAGTCAGTATCTACCTTATATATTGATTTTCTTAAATCAATCTGGTGTTTCAGAAGATACATTGTATAGAGCTCCTAAATTTGGAGGCACACAAAATTAGGACCAATTACTTTGGTTGTTCTGTTGAAATTTCAGCTTATTATTGACAGAATGTATGTTTATTTCTGTAGTTTTTCACTTTTTTTTTTCAAGAAAAACAAAACAAAACAAACTGTTCCTCTATCAGAGATCTGTTCTAGTAAGGCCTTTGAAAATTTCTGAAAAACCCAAATTAAACTCACAGACTTCACTAGTGCCAGTAAACTCTCACCTGTGGTAAGGGTGGACTCATCAGAGGATAAAGATATCCACTACTACTTGTGGCTGGAAGTGGTTGGTCTGTTAAAGAGCATGAAGGTCACTTTTCTTAAAAGTCAAAAGAGGGGAAGGAGTTCAATAAGTTTTTTTTCTGCTATTTTCTTTAAGTTTAGAAACAATTTTATTCAATAGTTTAAACTTTTAAACTTCTAAAACGCAGGCATCTAAATGGCCAGCTCAGGAATGCAGCTTGCCAGGAAGAATCCTCAGAGAAAGACTAAAATAGATTGTATATAGCTAATATACACTATCTAATATGTTCATGTAACACCATCACGTAATATTTTTCCCTTCTGTACAGCAAGAAGGAAAAACAAGTGTTATCTGGCTTCCTAAAGTACACTTTGACGAAGTTAGCAGATTTTTGCTGTTCTCCTCAATGAGGAAATGATCCTTTGACTGACGCAGTGCATTAAAAATTAACAGTCCTGTTAATTTGAGACCTGATGCTTAAGATGAAACTGGGATTCAAAACATGGCCCTCGGTAGATGTTTGCTGAATATCATGCTGACATCTGTTCCCTTTGTCAAAGTCTGTAGTACTTGGTCTTTCAACAAGAAAACTTCATGAATTATCTATTTTTTTGTGTTTAGCCTGTGGAAAAAACAAAAAAACCCAGATCTGCATCTCTACTCATTCCACAGGAATTCAAATATTGATCTGTCAAAGGACAGAATTTACTTGCTGAATGTTAAATACATTCACAAAACGCATATATGCACATTTTCTAGGCCGAATGAAGTATTTTTAATTCCTTTTTATATGTGTACTAAATCATTTTTTAAGTAACAATTGAGCAGCCTAAGCTAGATGATGTTTGTGATACCTGAAGGAACTTATATGTAATGAAGAAATGTTTTCTGGATATAATATTCTTAATTCATGCTGACATGTGGGATCTCGGTCCTTGGAGGTCTTCAAATTTCTAGAGGACAAGGCCTTGAGTGACTTCTGCTAATTCTGGAGCTGGCTCTGGAGCAGGAGGCTGGACTTGAGAGATCCTCCTGAAGTCCCTGCCTGCCCCATTTGATTTAGAATTCTGTAATTATTTTTAGCAGGTATTGAAATTAGAACCATACCTGTGACGAATCATAGGGTTTTTTCAAAGTCCTCTTTTTACAGGTCTGCTGTCATCAATGGTCTGAATATTCTTTTGATAAAAGTCAACCAACTTTATTGATGCTGGTGATAAAAATCATAAGCTGATTTATACCAGCTGATGATTTGAGCTTAGTCTTTGATACAAGGATCTCCTTTTGCATTTGGGACACAATCCTTGAATTAAAGAGCAGGCTTTTTTATTTGTACACTGTAAGTGACACTACAGTCCCTATGTCAGTCAGATGGCTTGTGTGCAATGTGCCAACTTCCCTCTATAGGTTAACTGCAAAATAAATGCATAGAAATCTGATCCCTATAGTTATTTTCTAATGCATAAAGAATGATACATTTTTTTCACTAATCTTTTTCTTATGAATTTGATGTTATGAAAATATCAGGTCATCATTATTTACTTCTGTAATTTAGATTTTCACCAAAGGATCTACATTATATCAAGTTCAGCTACAAAACCTAAATACCTTTCTTCCTTCGACTTCCACTGTCTCCAGGTGTTTAACTGGGGCAGAACTCCTTCTGTAAAAGCAAGGACAAGAGGCAATTTTGTTCCAGCTTACTTCTTAATTATTATTTTTTTTATTATTCCTTTCATCGAATTACATGAAAGGGAGAACAAATATTACTGGAATTGTGAGCAACACAGCAGTAATTATGCCTAACCTACTTGAGAGAATAACAGCTCAATCTTTCTAATAATTATAGTTTTATGTTTGTAGAAACCAAGATGTAAGGAATAGCTACTGTAACACATTCCAAAGTTAACAAGAGTTCATTTTACATATAGTTTACTCTTCTTCAAACTTGGGATAAAGCAGGTTTCTATCAGGTCATATCTGTGTACAAAGATCTTCCCTGGAAAGCTCCTCTTAGCCCCTCCCAAAGCCTGTTTCATTTTTCCATGCTGTATTTATTCATCTGTCTAATATGCTTGGTGAGCATCCAACCTCATGTTCACTGGCAGCTGTGTCCTCAGTTCCATGTCCCCAAAACCCTTACTTGTCTGCTCAGTGCAACACAGCATCCTGTTTCAAATGTGTAGGGCCATTAATATAGGAATGATTTGTCAATGCTTGCAGAAATGACCTCCTAAACATGCACCTTGCTAAGTTCATGCTCAGGAATGCAACATAAAGATGCCTTTTTCTCTTGTGGTTATTCAGGCATTGCTTGTTGTTTAAAGCATCCATGGCCATTCTCAAATGAGTATCTGAAAGTATCCCCAGCCATCTGGGGCAGCAGTTCATGAACCTAAAAAAAAATCAGAATGGCTTGAACTTTAATTATTTTTCCCATAGCAATTTTCCCTCATATATTTGGATGCAAGGGAGTTGACATAATTTAAAGGAGGAAAACTAGACTTCCTTGTTTGGTTTGTTTTTTTGGGGTGGGTTTTTTTTGTTTGTTTGTTTGTGGGTTTGTTTGGGTTTTTTTTTGGTTTGATGAAGGAGAATGTATGACACACTGAAAACAGAAAGTGGCAGGAATCTTTTTTCACCTTCTATTACTTAAAGTGTTTTATTTTTATTCTCATATAAGATTTGAAGAGGGGAAGGGTCCTAAATTGACCTAGGAATGAAAAAGAAATTTTTTGCTTCTCTGTGAAAGGTAGTTATAAAAAAACCAGCACGTAATGTGGTTAATGACAGCCCACCCTCAAAGTTAACATTTCCTTCTGCAAAAATCAATTGTCAGAAACACATGATTTATTTAAACATATGTGTCAAAAGATTTTCACTACCTCGCCTCCCCATTCAACCCAGAAACATATAATTTTACAGTTAGTCTGAGTGGAAGCTTCCAGGCAAGAACTGTTCTTCATGCCCTCCTCATTTACTGCATCGATATGGAATCGTACAGTTTTCTAAAATATATTTTACTTCCATTTCATTACTTGTGCAATAATTTCTTAAAATGGCTTCTTGCAGGAGCTCACATCACTGTCTTCCTGGGTGTGAAGTGTTGTGTTGAGTGTATTTTAGACACAGTTAAGAAAGGAAATAATAAGGTTGAATATTCTTTAGGAGAAAGTGATAAAAACACAATATTATGTCACTGAAAATTAATATAAGTGTATCATACATTAAATTGTCTGTAGTGTACAAAACAAATAGCCAGTGGGAGGGAATATGCCTTCTACTGTACACAGGAACTACTGTCTTATTTTTCTTTCTTATTCAAGAGAACAGCTCTTTCAGTTTGCATTTAATGGTTATTTTTCTGAGTGTAGCCCATATTTATGTGACTTCCCAATGCAAATGGGTGCATTCAATGCTCCTAAGCAATTTTTTAAGGCAGTACACAACTGACAATGATATTAATCTTAACTTTACTAAATTTACCATTTCACTCAAGCTTCTATAGTATTCGCAGAAAATTAAATCAGATTGAAATATGAAGCACAAGGCATTAATATTGAGAAAGTGTCCTAGATTTCTTTTATTCTATAATATAACCTTTCTGTTAAAACTTGGTTCATGTGATTATAATCTTTATAATACATCTCAAACAAAATAAGCTAAAAGCTTGAAAACAAACTGGGAATTTCTTAAAACTATGTTCCATTTTAAGCCTATAGTCCTGTTAAAATTGATGGTACGTTATAATTACATCTTGAAGCATCCTTAATTATAGTTGGAAGAAATGGAGATTGAAAGTATTCTGCATAAGCAATGCAAATAGAGGACAATTTTGGGAGTATATTAATACTACAATTAAATTTATGGTAGCCTAAATAAATCATGCCAATTTATCTTCAATTGTTTTGAAGTGAAATATGAGAGTATGTAAAAGTTTTATGCTCTCAGTTTGGATAGTTTACTTTTTTCCATATTAGCTATTAATTTATCCTGAAGTGGCATTTCGAAATATGTCAAAATAAAAATATAAAATTTAATTTAAACAATTCTTCATCACAAAAAAAGATTAAGAACTTCACACAAGTAAGAGGAAAAAGGTTGAAAATTTTGTAGTTACTTCTAGACTGTGGCATGAGTTAACTTTCTTGACATTGTTTTGAAAAGTAAATCAAATCTATACTGCACCAGAATTGTAGTCATCCCAGAAAAAAAAAAGGAATTCTTGAAGAAAAAAAGGGCTCTTGCTACTGACCTTATCTATGCCCACATGGCAATGAACAGAGGTTCCACCAGTCTTCCATATGCTGGATGTGTAATGATAGTGGCATCTGGTTCTCCACTTGATGCAGTTTTGTAAGGCAGGACAAAAAAAGGATCTAGTTATACTTGAACATATTTAAACCTAAGAAACTGTTTCCCTTTCTCCAAAGAAATTAGTCTTATTACCAAAACCAAGTTAACGTTCAAAGGCCATCTAATAGGACACGTCTGAGTGTGAGGGGCTTTTGTCAGTGGCACAGACATGAAGATCACATCTTTTTTGGACAGATGTGTTATTAAGTTTCCAGATCATCTTTTGTTATGCCAAGCAAACCCATAAACCATAAGTAGACATTATGCTATCTGCATATGCCACATATGCTGTAGCAAGACTGCTTAGGCAAACGTTTAGTGATGAGAATGTCTGAAAAATCAAACTTACAGATGAAGAGCTTACTATTTTCCAGGATAAAAGGTGAACATTTTATACCTCACTGATAAATTAACAATTTATCATTACTAAGGCTCCATATGGTCTTACAGATGACTTGCAAAAATATAAATTCTTAAACTTGGTATTGTGACAAAATTGAATATTTTCTCTCCTCTACCTCAGACCACTATCACATATGGGCTGGTTCAGGGAGGAAACAATGAATTATTTATCTGGCATATTTTTTAAGCTGCCATGTGTGTTTGAAGCTGCTGGAAAGTCTGAAACGGCATAAGTAGCTCTGCAGGAGATGGATTGGTAGGCAGAATGTAAGCGAAGCTGCCCGAATTACATGATGAATTTAATTTATCGCTAGCTGCTGATTTATTGCGTGATTTTCACCAGAACTGGCAGAAAATCAAGAGAGAAACTGGTTAGTGTGAATCATTATCTAGTCAAGAAAAGAGAAATTCAAAACCTCTCCTTCAATCCATGTCTCCTGAGCAAAGTTTGGAATATGGAAGAATGGAAATTCTACCTGAGTATCTGGAGTTCCTTCCTGTGAAAAAAAACCCAAACACACCAATCAAATACACAAAACTAAAGAAAACAAACCAACAACACCCAAAGAACAACAACAAAATCAAAACAAACAAACGAAAAAAAAAACCAAAAGCAACAAACCAAAACAAACCCACAAATAAATAAGAAATGGAGAAAGTATTTAGCAAAAAAATTGTATCATGAAGAGTAGTAACACAGAAAGGTGTAGCATAGGCAAGACTCATACCAGAATCCTGAACTTCAGAAAGTTTCAGTAGCTCCCAGATTAGATATAGTACTAGGACATCTTGCAGGGCCAGATTTCAGTAGCTCCAGCCAATGAGGTAATAAATAGTTAAGGTTAGAAATTAATATTTCATTGTTAGTAAAAACAATAAAGGCTATTGTCATGCAATCACTCTGGATTCATTAGTATTTGTTTTGCATTTTATTTCTCTTTGAATGGCATCTTGTTAAGATAGTTGAAATAGAACAGTTTCAGCTTCTGAGGAAGAACAGGTCATATTAATATCAGCTGCATTTTATTACTTAAAAAAATATTGCTATGGAAGTTAATTGAGCGTTGATATTCTGGGAAACGTCTTTCACAGTTATGTTAGATTTTCAGAAAAAATACTGCAGTAGTCCATCACTGAGGAAACAGATGTCATAAAAGCTATGAGCAGAGCAAATCCAATGTGTGAAATATTGTATGCAAGTGTATGTGTTGGCATTTTGTAGACCGCAGATGGAAATTCTTATCAGATTTGTCCAATGTGTTTAAACAATATAATAGGTTGCTATGACACTTATTGAAATAAAAGGGTGCTTACACAAAGTCTACTTACAAAGGCTAAAAGGCCCTGCATTATAAATTCAGCTTTCACATGAAAGTTTACAGAACACATAGAAAAGCAAGAGAAACTTTCTCTGTAGATTATTACTGAAAAGAGTACATAGTATTCCTTTTTTCTCTTGAGAATGTGCTTAGTTACTGCAGGAGATTTGTTTCACTGAGCTAAGAGAATGTCAATAGTCACCTTCCAACAGATTTTACTGAAAACACTACATGAACTTCATTAATGCTATAAACTATGAGAGTAAATTAAGTTTCACCCATTAGTAAGATAAAAAGCATTTTCCACCCAGACTTAAAGGGTCTTTTTACCCCATAGGGTTCAAGATTTCAAATCATATTTCTTTGAATATGAACGAGATTAATTTATTAAAATTGCAAAATAGGGCATATACTGATTAAGTTCTGTGAATAGGAAAATGCCAACTTGGACTTGAGACCTGCTCTAGAAAGAAAGGAAAGGAAAGGAAAGGAAAGGAAAGGAAAGGAAAGGAAAGGAAAGGAAAGGAAAGGAAAGGAAAGGAAAGGAAGGAAGGAAGGAAGGAAGGAAGGAAGGAAGGAAGGAAGGAAGGAAGGAAGGAAGGAAGGAAGGAAGGAAGGAATCATTATTTTTTTATATTTATTATCACTGGTAGGTGCTTCCAGACCCCTCAGAAGCAACCTACACATTCTCTTTACATAGTGTTGCTAATATAAAGTAGACACTGAGTGATTTAAAATTCATTAGCAAATATGTCAATTTTCTATTTTAATTTTCTTTAGCTGTTCCAAAAGTCTTCAGCAAAAAAAATATACATAATTTCAACCAATGATATCAAATAACTGTGCAATAACCACAACATAGGTATGTTTACTCCAAGTACATCCATATCAATAGCACATATATTAGATGTTTCATTTTAAGCTCAGACCAATAATAAAACCTGTTCTTTTTTTCTCAGTTGCATAAAGTATTTAAAACTAAAAAAATTATAAAAGGTTGTGCCCTAGACTCCGTTATCAGACCATAGTGAAAACTTATGATCTGAGGGACTAACCTAGAAAAATATACCTTAAAGTAGAAAAGACTGTACCTACAAGTAAATTCTGCTACTAAGATGAAAAGGAGTTGTGATTTCTTTATGAATATTTCATCTATACCTGAGAAAACAGAGTCTTCATGGTAATAGATTCTGACTTGTTTCCCTGGACTTCATTTATATATATATATATTTTATAAATGAGATAAGTGGATACAGAACTTAATCAGACCTAACGAGTTGAATAATTTGGGTGATTTTATGGTATACTATTAGGCTGGATCTACATAGAATGAAAAAGCTGAGGCTTCCCACTTAAAAGTTTATCTTTCTTTTACCTCTTTACTGCCATAAAAGAGAAGAAACCTGCAAATTTCTCACTACAGTGTATTTTTAAATGCTGCAATAGCTATACAAACCGAGAGCAGCAACGGAAGAGTTTCCTCAAAATGTGATGTCAGTGGGCTCTCTTCTCACACATTACAAACACTTGACAAATATTAGAGGCCTAATTTAATTAATGTAGGTGAATACAGACTCCTAAAGAAGATAAGCCAGATAGGGTGATGATTTGTAATCTCTATTGCTCTAAAATGCAGGTTTCCTAAAAGTAGCTTCACTTTTATACAAAGAATCATGTCCAAGGACAGCTAATTGAAGGTAGTATTAAGAATAACAAGCAAAGGGAATGAATGACACACCTGTTTGAAAAATATAGCTATAGCTCAGTGCTTTTCTGATGGTATATAATTATTTTCTAATGGTGAAGAAGGAGCTAATCAAGTTGCATCTTAGTTGTGAGCTAAACATACTGTAAACTTTGGAAAAATTGCTTTTCTCATTTTATATGGAAGGTCAAAAGTTCTTTTAACTACTTGCAGTACTGCAACATCTCTGTAAACAATCTTTTCACAAGTGTATGAAAATGAGGTTTCCCACTGGTGTACTGGTGAATTAGTAGACAGAAATATTTTCCTACAAGTATTTAGAAATTGTCTGGAGAATGATTTAGACTCCATCCCAGGTGGTGTTTTACTAAAATCTTCAACTTTCACAAAAACTATTGCAGATTATTATTCCTCCTCTGAAATGCCTAGCACACTTTATCCAGCATGCTAGTTAATAAATAGTGATGGCAGGGACCTCAGAAGGACCAAGGCCAGCCTCCTGCTCCAAACAGGGACAGCTCCAAAAGCTAGCATAGGACACTTAAGGTCTTGCCTCCTGGAGCTGTGAAGACCTCCAAGGACTGAGATCCCATGGCTTTTTGGTTCAGCCTGTGCCAGCTGAACCACCTGATGCTGAAAATACTTCTCCTTGATGCATCTCATGTCATCACTCCCTCTTGCTGTACACCTCTCAGAAGGGTTTGGCTCCATCTCCTCTGGCATGTTCATCAGAGGGTTAAAGACAGCAAGTCTTTAATGCCCACCTCATGCCCCATAGATTTCTCTCCTTCAGGCTCCAAAAAAAGTCTGTAAGGTTCTCCTTATACTTCACACATTCCAACCATGGTGCATTTTGTGGATCCTCTACCAGACTCTCTCCAGTTTATTATTATCTCTCATGTACAGAAGGTTGTACAGTGCCAGGTGCACCCCCACAAATGCCAGGCACAGGGACCCTGAGCTCTGCTTTGTGACAATACTGATCAATTTTCTTAGAAGAGTATGCTTCTTATTCTTAGCAAAATCTCAGATTTATTTCCTTTTGTAGACTGGAAAAGATTGTAGGCTAATAACGATTCTGCTAACTTATTATTTGCTAACGATTATCTGGGTTTATTAATAGAAAGGCTTTATCCTCCAAGCTTTTCTCACTAGCTACAGCAGTCATTTCAATTCCTTTTTCTACCTAGCTGATTCCATTGACCTTATCATTGTAGAACCCAGGTGCCTCAACTTTGTCTCCTTTGAAAGGCATTGACAAAGAATTCAACCTGCATAATTTCGAGGTCTGTATATAAATAAACACAACAGACTGAAAATCTGGAGAAATGGCTAACTCTGATGATGACAGAGGTAAGCAATAGAAGGAGCAGAGAGAAATAATTGGTGTAATGATCAACTGCTGCTGCAAGCAAGTCTGTTTCTTTTTTTTTTTTGCCTTTTTGACCTGTAATCTATATATAATCAACAATACAGGCATTTTCACCACTTCTGTGAAGAAGGAAGGATGTGACAGATTACCAGAAGGCAAAAATAACTGAGAAGAGCCATTGAGAAAGAAAATAGGACTCCTAATATTGAGACAGAGAACTTCTCATTTTGCTAGTAAGAATATAAATTTAAGACTTTGATCTACTGTGTACGAAGTGCAGTGACAAAGCAAACATAAACTGATGTAACTCTTCAGGCTTCATAGCTTCTGTGCTGCTTTCATGGGCTAAAATTCATTGGCTAACAACCAAAATCTTTATATAAACTAATAAATAAAATACATCATAAAAATAGAACTAATTGAATATCAAAGAGGGAAGAAGACACCTGCTGGTTATAAGGACAAAAAAAAAAATGCATTAACATTTTCAAGATGATTCAGGTTTCCCTGGATGAGAGATGAACAGACATAAAAAAGAAATAAGCAGAAGGCAACAGCAAATGTCTTCCATGAAATGCTATCATGAAACCCAAGTCTGTAGCAGGCACATATTGTGGCAGGCTGGGAAATTGTATTTGCAATTCTAAATGAACAAAAGGCATATGAAGCACTATAGAAGTCTCTTCATTTCATCATGCTAGGAACTGAGAAATTAAATGAGGGCAAAGTAACTATAATTTAAAAAAAGTTAGAATAAAATAAGAGCTGAAGAAACAGAAAAAAAAAAGCTACAGGATAACACTCTATCATAAGCATTTATCAGTAACAGAGAAAGCTAAAATTCTCATGAAATGCACAGAAAAACATGGGGAAAAATCTGAAAGTACATTTGATATTTGATGGATTAAAAATCCACTTCTGCAAGTATCATGTGGTTTGCTGTCTGATGTTACTAGGTGGAAGGAAATACAATTTTTTACTGAGATTTCAGAGTCTGGGAAAGGTACCTAGGTCGCATATAGATTGTGGAGACATTATGTTTTAGAGATATTATCAATATCTACAAAACCAGGTGAAAAGGAACCACAGGTCTGTAATGTCAATAGATTTTGATTAATTGCTCCTGGAAATGATTACAAACTTCTTCTGATGCTTGTTTTCTCTCTGTGAGCATCAATGAGTTTATCAGAAATCAAAGGATGTCTCCTGTGAGACCTTCAAAAGATCACTAGCAATTGCCAGAGATATTCATTATCCCATGAAGCCTGTTAGAAGCATTGTATACACATTTATCCATGGTTAAAAAAAAAATAAATGTGCACACACATGTACAGGGTATAATTTTTATATATGCATAAAATGTAAATACATTATATATTCTTAATCTATATATCTTACCAAAGCCTTAATTAGACTGAAAGAGACCTCTTGATATCATCTGGTTTAACGCCTCTCAGCTCAGGCTGCCCAGGACCATGTCCTGTCTTATTTTGGCTCCATCTCCACAGATGGAGTCTCCACATCTGTAGGTCCAACGTTTGGTAATAAACAATTTGAACAGCTTTATGAATCAATATTTGCTTAGTCTGAAGAATACAAAGCCCATGATTCTCTTGATCATTCTCAGGCTTCCAAAGACACATTAGATTGCACCATATTTGAATATTTTGCCATTTTTTCACCAACATGTTAACAGAAACCTTCACAAACCTGAAGTAGCCGAGATGTATTTAAAGTGACATGAGCAATAAAAACTCAGAAGACATACTTTCTTAAATAAATCAGGGTAAAACAAACCAGGTATAAACTATCTTTTATATGTACATAATGGAACCTTCTTAAAGCAAAGTTGTCCTTCAACTCCTGATCACTTGAACTTCAAAACACTGGATTTTGTATTATTATTCCATAGTCTCTAAAGTGAGTCCTGTCCATATTCACATGAGGAAGGAAAAGGAAGGCTAATGCCAACCTTGTAAAAATAACATTTATTTTGAACAAGTAAAGGAATTTTGAGTATATTTTTTTACAAAGATTTAAGCTTTTGGGTTTTTTTGGGGTTTTTTTTTGTTTTTTTTTTCTTTCTGTTAATGCAAGCTAGCACTAAAATATTATTTTGTCTGGGCTTGACATGGTGATATAGAACAAAAGAGAACAGAGAATCTGCCAGGCACCAATTGAATTTACAGGCTAGAGCTGAGATAAGCTTGTCTACTCAAAATGAAATGTACAGATTACGTTTCAATGCTTCACTGCATCTGTAGATAAGATAGTTCATTTAGCTTTTTCCTATCCCATGTTAATGCCCATTTGTCAGTTTCACTAAAGGCCAGTCCAGCTATAATATAGCATTTTTGAAACAGACTGGCTGGACTATTTTGAGTTACTACCATCCAAAGTGTTGTAAATCCAGAGACCTGAAGTATTAATGTCCATGCTTGAAGAAAGTCTTCTGTGGCTTCTAGAAAGAACTGTATGTTGTTTAATAACTCAGGGATCAGCATTTCTTCTGTTCCATTCCAGATTTCTTTCATTTAGTTTTCATTTTCCTTTTTTTTTAAAAAAAAAAAGAAAAATATAAATCCATTCAATATTTTACCTTCCACATACATTAAACCACAACTTAATCTCTTAACATAATAGCTTGGAAATAGCTATATATAGTTGGCTTGATGTATTTTTAGGGGAAAGAGAAAAAGAGATGGAATGCAAGTGCTGATTGCATATTGTTTATTTTCAAAACCTGTGACTAAGTAATTGAGAGACAGACTAAGACATAAGAATAACTAAACAGGCAAAACTTCTGCAAAACAAGAAATCCAAGTAGGTTTATTTATGTCAAGCTTAGTGATTTTTCGAGTAAAATACAAATTCTGATGCTTTCTAGGAATATTTTTTTTTTTTAATTTGATCAAAGGCCTTTTTAGAAATTGATGTTAAACTGAGACTTGTCCTTGCATTCCAATCTTTGTTTCAAAACGGGTTACTTGAATTGCTCTTTTCACTTAGAGTTTTCTGGATGGAGTGATTCACATTTCTTACCTGATTCCAGAAAGGTGTCAGAAACTCTCTGAACTGCAACAGAAAAATAATGGTTAAGTCTTACTGCAGAAAAGGGACCTTCATGGGAAAATAACCACAAGACAATTAGGAAGAGCTTGTTTATCTCCTACTGTTTCTCAACCCACCTAGGAAAGCAGTCAGTTAAGAAGAGATCAGTATAACATCATAAGATGTTGAACTTAACTGAAATATCTGTACCTTACCCCACTTAATAGGACTCATTCATTAAACTTCTGATCTGATTAAATTCTTGTTTTGACAGTCATTGCAATATTAGGTCCACTGGTATAATATCTGTTCCTGAACTGTTCTTTTGCTAACTTGACCTTTTCAAATACGGAACATTTTGGATTTGCTTTCGTTTATAGTTGTGACTACACCACAGTGTGATATTTCAATTGAATATGACAGGTTTACTATGTCTCCTTCTGTCTAGGAGTACAGTTTATGGACACAGTACAATAACTAATAAAAACTGTATAATAAAACAAAACCCAAACTGGACAACTGTGTCACTGAGATATACTAAATTGCTTAAGACTTTAAAAGACAAAACTGAACAGATAGGATTAATAGTGATTTGTTAACTGTTGTTGTCATTGTAATACCATATTGCAAATAAAATACTGTAGACGGAGCTAT
>JAOEGS010004967.1:0-21453 GCA_025447755.1 Corythornis vintsioides | reverse complement strand
AACCTATTATTGTATAAAATCAAAAAGGAATTATATTTATTAAAAAAAAAAAAAAAGTCCCAAACACTACTAAAGCATAAAAAAATTAAAAGCTATTTGACATTATTCTAATAACAGGAATAAGTTCTGATAAGTTCTGTGAAAGAATCCTGATTTTCTGAGGCCATTCAATTTTTATGGACCAGGTAAGAGAACAGTGCTTGTCTTCAGACTATGTCATTCCACTACCCAATAAATCACATTTCCAGAGGCAATCCTTTTAATGTGTGATTTAAAGAAGGGTCAGTAAGTGACAAGGAGGGAATAAGAGTGCAGGGAAGAACTCACAGAGCACAGGAAAGTTTTAGAACAAGTAAGAGTAAGTTATACACTCTAATTATTCAGGGTTTTTCTAGGTCACATGTTTAGAGAGTCATACTGGAAGACCCATTATACAGGGTATAAATTTCCAGCACTGCTGTAGTGAAATGTATGATTATGCTTATTAATTAATTTTTTAAAACCCTGTTCCTAACACATTCTAGCTGTCAGAACTTCCCATGTTTTCTCTGGAAATGTTTTAATTTCATATTCACAGAACTTCTCTCATTTTAGCAAGCAAAGCACAATAATTTCAGTCCACTTGAAACTCAATGCAGGAATCTGGGAAGACCAAGGGAAAGAATTTTACTCTTTTTTTTTTTTTTTCTGAGCACAAACCCCTTAAAATGTGTAAATAAAGCACCAATTAGGTTTACCATTATAGAGGATAATGAGAAGTGCCCATCAAATATGCTATGTTCTTAAAATGTTTTATCAGCCTAAAATCAAACTACCGTAGTACCTTCCAGAGTAAAACCTGATTGCACTTGTATGTCACATTCATAGAAAAAAAAAAAAGGAAAAAAAAAAAGACAAAAAAAAGAAAAAAAAGAAAGACACAACACACACACACACACACCATAAAGCTCTAATTGGAAAGCTTCCATCATCTGAGTACTTGCTTCCCGGCATACATGAAATGATCAGTGGGGAAAGCAGGGTCAATCGAGACAGACTGAGAGTGAAATTAAAATAATAAAATGTCTAAACATTTAACCGCAAATAGGAAATCTTTATACCCACCCACACCCTAATTCTGTAGCATAAAACTAAGGCAACAATTATTCATATACCTCTGAGTAATTTGCAGGCTCCATACAAAAATCTCATTTAAAATAAGAAATTGCTATTTCTGCACATTTATTCTCCCCAAATGCTGGCTAATTGCTGCAATGGCCATTATAAAGAATAATTTTCGCTTTGTGGAAAAAAAAAAAAAAAAAAAAGGAATGAAGAGAACATTTTCTGGTTTTGTTCCTCTGCGGAGGCTCTATTCAGCGAATCCTGAATGCACAGCGTTTCACTGCTACATTTATTATGCTGAGAGGTCAAGTATTACACAGCATCTTGTATTACGCTTTGCATGCTAAGTATTTCACTTCACAAATTGACCCTTCGGTGTACTTACCACATAATGCTCTAAAAACCCAGCTAAAACGCAGGACAATTAGCAATACTTTGGCTCCCGCTTAACAATGGGGACACCAATGTAGGTGATTGCATTTACAGTGTTGCTTTCTTCACAAAACATTTTTGACACATTAAAGGTACTTTGGAATTGTGCAGTACCAGTCGCCTCTCTACTGAATGGCTTTTCCAGCATGTACCGAGAGAAACAGTTACTGTAGTTTAGGGCTTAATTGAAAAGAATTCAGGCATGGCCCTATGAAGCACCAATTAGAGGGATATTATATCATAAAAAGCTGTAATATCCATTTTCAGGCTTGTTCACCAGCCAATACAAAGTAGGGCACAGCTTAAAAAGGGACGGAGCCTCAACTCCGGAGAGCGGGATGTTCGGGGAAGAGGAGGGCAGCAGCAGCAGCAGCAGCGGCGGCGGCCCGCGGGAGCAGCGCCAGGTGCGCCTGACGCGGGGTCGCGGAGCCCCGGCCCCGGTCCCCATCGGGAGGCACCGGAGGCAGCGTTGGGCGCCAGGCCCTCCTGAAATAAAAACGCTTCGGAGGAGCCGGCGACGGCGCGCAATGGAAGTGCTGCCTGGAGCAGCGCACCGCCGGGGAAACCCCCGAGACACGGAGAATGAAAACACCCGAACTTGGCGGCATTTTTTTTTTTTTTTTTAACTATTATTATTTATAGCTGTAATCATGGAAACAAACAGAACCCTCCATTAGCTCCGGCGGCTCGGCGCTTTCCCGCGCCTCCCGCTCCCACCGCCCCGCCTGGCAATCCCGAGAGCGGCAATTTCTTTGGGTTCATTGTGAGCGGAAAACAAACAAACATAAACTTATCGCCCCGAAAATTTTTGATTTCTCGTGTCAAGCTGCTAATAAAGCGACATTAATGGATCAGCAGCGCGAAGTGTCTCTTCACCGCCTTTAAAGTATCTTTCGAGTGCCTTGGGGAAGCCGAGGCGGGCCGGCTCCCCGCCGGCATCCGCCGCTGCCGCTGCCGCCCCTCTACGGGGCCGTCGGGGGACCGGGGCCACCGCCCGCCGCGGGCACCCCCCCGCCGCTCAGAGCAGCGCGACGCCGCACAGGGAGCGCTTTAGTGGCAGCGCTCGCTCGGCCTCACCGCCCCAATTTAAACGCCGATACACCGGGGTAGCCTGAAATTCACTGGTTGCACTCGCCGAAAAGATGTACTTATTTTAATTTTAACCGATGGGTAAACGGAAAGAGCAAAAGGGGAGCGCGGGAAGTCAACAAGCCCTGTACGCTGACCCGCGCCCGGTACAACCGCGCTACCCCGCCGCTTCCGCTCCTTCCCGGCCTGTCCCGGGGCGCGATGCTCCGCGGGGACCGCGGTATCGCCCTTGGCCGGAGGCCGCCGGACGGGTGGGTGCCCGACAGGCGCCGTCGCTGTCTGAGGCAGGGCCATCGCTGGCTGAAGCAGGACAACACCTCATGGCCACTCTTTGACTACCCCACACAGATGCCTTTCCTTGGTCTCAGGAAGATCAAGGCCCTCCCGGGTGCTATTTCCCTGCCTCGGGCAGGACAGCATCTCAAAACGGCCATTTTACTACCTCAGGAAGGGAACATACCTCCACATAATCACAGAATGTTAGGGGTTGGAAGGAACCTGGAAAAATCATCTAGTCCAACTCCCCTGCCAGAGCAGGACTCCAGGGCACCATTGCCCTGATTCAAGCAAGATGAGGGACACATATAGGGATCCCAACCACAGGGGCCATATTTGAGCTGAGTAAGCAACAGGAGTCCCAAACTTTCTGTGTTCTGCCCAGAAGAGAGTCCCCTCCTAACATTTCAATATCACCTACCTAATGGTGATGCTCTTTGCAGTCAGGGTGAGCCCTTTGTGGGGCCTTCTACCACTATCCAGAGCTTGGAGAGGCACTGGAGGAGACTAAAGGCATTCTAAGCAAGTTCCCAGCACACATTTTCCGTGGGCTGTCATATGAGCTGCCCTTCCTTCAGCCCAGTGCCACTGCTCTGCCCCTGGAGCTGCATGGAGGGCACTAGTGCCTGCCTTTGGCCTGTGAGAAAGGCACGTTGTTACACTAGCTATGTGATCTCCTAACTTGACCATCTCTAAGATTTATCAGAGTATTTATAACATCTAAATCTCTGATGACATTTAAAAGCAGGGTAGGGAGAAACTCAAATGTAACAGGATTAAGCCCTTTATGCACAGGCAAACATGGTTTTGACTGGGGTGTGCAGCCTGTCCCCTTCTTGCTCTTCAGCTCACGGTCAGAATAGCCTGTTCCTGGCTCCTTCACAGCTAGCAATAGAAGTCCAGTATCAACACAAATGATGGAGAGAAGATTTTCACTGTGACTTCCTGAAAACATTATGAATGGGTACCTCAGACGATGCCTCTGTGAAAATATATGCCCTCAAAAGAAGCAACAAAGCCTGCAGTAAAGGAAGACAAAACAGTTGCAAAACATCTGATGCCTCTTCTGTCTTTTCTCAATCCACATATTCTCTTCCTTTCTCTTTTTCCTTGAAGCCTGGTACCAGGACGAGGTCTTTAGCACTGTCCTGGTAACACAAGTGCTGCTTGGATCATGGTATGAGGGGGGAGGATGAGTAACAGCAGGAAACTAAAACTCAGTGATGTGAAGTGAGGGGACTGTTAGAGGCAGGGAGCTATTGGACAACTGTACAGAGTGGGGAGCACTATCCCCCTACAATACCAGCTCCTGTTACATGTATTTTGTGTGCTTAACAGACATCCTGTAAGTGATAAAGCAGAAATTTTCCTCTGAAGTGAACTGATAACACATTTCAATGGAATACAGTACCATCAGAGCTCCTCTGTCTTGCTCTCGAGACAATCTTCATGCATAAAGCACTGTTGTTTGTGAAGAGGAAGAGCTTTGAGGGCTGATAGCAGCTGTAAACTCTAGAGTGGCCCTGCTTTAGCAAGTGCAAAGTCACATGTTTTCCTCTACTAAGGGCTTTTCGGAACTGCGCATTGCAGTGAGTCATGCTTTTTTTTGCCATACTTAAATTTGTGACAGCTCACTTCAGGTCAGGCAACTTAATAATTCCACATGAACAGCCTGTGGTTCAACTTTGGCTGTGCCAGTGGCATCTGATGGCAAACCTTCCAGTACCTGCACCCTGGCTTAACCCTAAGTTAAATCTTTTGAATAAGCTATGAAGAAATATAAGGAAATAAACCTACAAAACTGACTGGGTGGCCTTTTTCTGTGGGCAGATAGTATTAGGTGATGATGCTGGGAAGCAGTGTATGTTATGTTTTTCATACTCCACTTAATTATAAATCAACTAGAAATTAGGTATGTTCACCACAGCCACGGACTTGCAGTGTTTGCACTCAAATATGGCATGTATCTCATTGCACTTTGTCTATACTTCTGGAGCCTTGGTTTAAAAGCAACATTCTTTATTCCTAAGAATGACTTGAATATTGGTGAAGATTGGTTTGCAGCATGACAAGTTAGCAATAGCCACAACATGGTGTTGAATGGATAAGTGCCTTAGCAACACAACACTTAACAGAATGATGCACATGCTGATGAGTCTATTGAAAATTATAGGCTGGTTGTACTGTGGAGCTTGAGGAAACCATGATGAGATCTTTTCAAGACACTGTTTCTTATGCCTGCCATGTTAGATCCAAGGTTTAATAAGCATGCAAGATAGATGTATGCTGAATGTTATGTGGGCTTAGCTTCCCTTAGCTGTTATGTTAATCCTAAAGCAAACAAACTAAAGACACAAAAAGAGAAGCACAACAATATCCAATAAGGAAATTCCATGAAGGAACAAGCTGGCAACAATAAGCAAAAGTGAAGAAAATGACAGAGAAAGAAATATCTTTGTACAATCAAACTTTGATATTACGTCTACATTTCTGCTTACTGTGCTTGCAATTTTTTATATTACTTATAAAGATTTACACAGCTAATCAGTTAGAACTGACATACATTTTTCTAAATACCTATAATTACAGTTGTTTCATACCTGAGCCCCTGTTACTGATGTTGTGTAACAAGCAGTCCTGATTGCTGACATCAGCCCACTTAATGTTCCTGCATTTATGTGATAATTAGATAAAATAAAATAAAGACTTTCTGGTAACTTCATAAAATACAGTAAATATATTTACTGAGATTAATGTAGATTTAAAATATTATGTATGGTTTCCTCTTTCCTTGACATTGAAGAGGAGCATGAAAATACAGAAGTGTATTAGCTAGGAAATGTTACTTTTTGGAAGTATGTTTTCCAGTGTAGCCGTGTACAGGTCTGTGATATGTGAAGTGACATTTGTAGAGACAGTACCTTTGATTAGACCTGCTATTTAGGAAAAAAACCAGACAATTCAAGGCTTTGTGCTTGGAGGCTTTCTGCTTTTCCCAGCTCCAGCAGCTCTCACTTAAGCCCTTAGACCTCCACTGCTACAGCATGAACATTACATATTTATGTTGACCTAGAATATACAGGGGACCAAACTAAGAGACCCTTATAAGTAAGCATGTGGAAATGATGATCTATTTAGAAATTAAGCATTAAGGTATTTCAGAATATTGGCTTATTCAGAAGATGCTTCATGTGTTCAAAGTTTAAAAAGCTGACAGAAAGAACCTTCAGTCACTCTAAATAAGGTATAACTGAGTGGCAGATTTGTAGAGAGTTGCAGATCTTCCTATTAAAATGGAAAAAAAGCATCAGTTTTTCAGTACATGCTACAAGTAAAATGTGTGGGTAGTGTACACATTACAGAACATCACTTTTAGTGTTAGAGCAATAAAAATGAAGAAGGCATTTGTCTACTCCAAGGTGAAATCCACTGTAGAGCAGAGGGTCTTCAAAGGGAGGGGTTTTTTTTATGTTAAGCTGATTGTCTGGAGGTACAGGGAGCATGAGCAAAGTGATTGCTCTGCAGCAGCACTCCATGCCCACTCCATGCCACTGAAAGCTGGGAGGGTGCTTTCTCCCAGCATTGACCATATGCACCCAAGGAGACCACTGCATCCAGGAGTAGTGCCTTTCATTTTCTCCTTCATTCTGTAGGCTAAAGGAGATTAGCAGTGCAGCCTGTCAGGCTGTATACAAACAGGCAGTCGAATTCCAGTCCTCAAAGCTTTCTGAAATCTTTATTTCACTGACTCTGTCACTCAGTCCTACTAAAACTCATCCCACTACACACTCCGTGATTGGATCCTAGCCTTTTGGATCAGTTTGCTCTTAAGCTTCCCCTAGTCTGAGTAAGCTTCAGCACTGCTTCTTTCCTTGACATCTCTGACATGTATCCTAGGCATCTGCTTTCTGTCTTTAATCCCTTTACAAAACTGGGTTCTTGCTGGCCACCTGCCATAAGCCTCCCAAGCGCAGCTTTGGCTTACCAAGCTTCTCATTAAAGTGAGTACCCCAGGCTCCAATTTTCCAGGCTCTGGTTTATCACTTCCTGGGCATAAGTAACAGCTAAAATAAGACAACACAAAGTTTGTGAGGATTCCAAAACCAGTCACTCTATACCTGAACTCAGCCATAGACAAAAATTAGAAACCTTTACAAGTGTTTCTTCACCTCATCAATCTATCTTTTGTGTCGTCCACATTCAGATAAGAATACATCTGCAGATATCTTTGCCTATCCTACCCTCATAAGCTTTCCCCTGAATGATGGAATTTTCCTTCTGTAAATCCATTTTCATTTTACTTCATCTTATCTTGCAGTTAAACAGAATCATTTTGCTTTGGAAGGATGTCCATCTGTTCTGCCCCAGCATCCTTTGTCTGAAAGTAACTTTCAGGCAGTAACTTTGAGTGACCCTGCAGTCTTTCAAACTGTGTGGTTTAAAAGTGGTCCTGTTAGCTCCTGTTTTCTTTCCATATCCTTCAGAAGGACTAGAAATAAATGGTTTCAGCCAGGATACAGACATTCCATTGCTTCAAAATAGTTTTTGATTGATTCTCATTAGATAGATACATGGCAGAGACATGATGAAAAATAGTCAGTTCTTCAGTCTTTAAGAGAAAGAAATGGTGTAGTGATTTAATAAAATAAATGAAAATTTTTACATTATGTACAGATTCTCCAGGTTGTCAGATGTTTGTTTGTTTGTTTTTTCACATCAGGAAACTCCTAATATTTGTATTTACCATAAATTTCCTTTTTCCAGAAATTCTCATGTGAATGTAACCAGAGAAGGACTGTGCTGGATCAGAGATATCTAGCTAATCCAGGATGCAGTGTCTGGCAATGTTCAAAAGCAAACTGTCATCATCTAATAGATAGGGGAAGTACAGTGTGGTACTATGGAGTCACTTTCACATTTGAGCAATCAATGGTTTAGTGATTTCCTGAGCAGAAAGTTGTGGCTAGTAACTTCATGAAATTTCCTTCCATAAATCTGGCTAGGTTTTCTTTAACCCCATTGTGCTTCTGGCCCCACAAAATCCTGCATAAATTAATTCTACAATAAGATTATGCAGCATTTCTTCTTTTTACTTTTAAACCTTTTAATCCTTTCTCTGGATGCCATACAGTTCTTATTCACCTTTTTCATGTCATTCTTTACAGGTCTTGGTTTCCAAACTGAGGAGTCTTAATGTATTAAACAAAGACTTAGTAAAAAACTAAGTTATCCTTAAGATAATTCTGACTTCTTTGGGGTTGTTTGTTTGTTTTTGTTGGGTTTTTTTTCCTTTTTCTGAATATATAGTAGCCTTGCTATATTTCTTTGTGGTGGGTTCACTGCAGGGCTATTAATTAATATATCTGCAGTATGAATTCCTTCACTGACATGGAGATACTTTCTGTTTTATTCTCTGTCACTTCCAGTAATTCCTAACATATCATGTATCACATGTATCATTACTGACCATTGAGCTGGTATTTTCAGAAGACTATATAAGAAGACTGCCAAGAGCTCCTCCTTTCACAGCCCATTTTGTGTAGGAATAACTCTATGCAAGGGATTTGGTTTTCTCCCAGTCTCTTTGCATACCTCAGCATTAAGTTCATCAGCCATTTAGGTGAATACTTACTAAATGTCTTGATCTTGAATACCAACAACAGTCTTTTTTATCTCATGGCATCTCCCTTTTTCACCAAAAAGGACTATAGTGAATCAGAGGATGTGGGGATAGTGTGCTTTTAAGAGTACCAGGTAATATAGATGCAAAGCACAAGGAACTTTCAGCAAGCAATCCCCTCTGGGTCCATATCAGGCTCCAGGTTTCCCATATGCCATGTGTAACATCACATGAGATGGACAGAAATACCAGGAAAATGCAAGGACTGAGATGGTCTTAATTACTCCTGTTGAGTCACCAGTGGGAGTGGTGTTTGTGCCATGGCCCTCATTAGCCATTGAGTCTTGCCTGTGGAAATGCCATTCCTAACAGTGTTTTAATAAGTGGACGTGCTGAAATGTCATAAGATTGCAGCATATGTATTTTAGAAGCAATCTGGAAATTGAGGATATAGAGAATACAAGTTTTGATTTCATAGTGTTTGTGCCTTTTCTGTTATTGTTTTTGCATCACATTTTAAAATATAGAATTACAATGAATTATTGTTGAGGCTGGAAAAGACCTTTGAGATCATCAAGTCCAGCCTAAGACCTGATACCACATCACCTAGCTAGACCATGGCACTAAGCATCACATCCAATCTTTCCTTAAACATTATTAGGGATGGCAACTCCACCACCTCCCTGTGCAACCCATTACAGGGTCTATCAATATCTATACTTCACTGCAGCTTGCTACTTTGATAGAGAAATATACTTGACTCCCTACAGTTATTGCAATTGGAGGGGGATCTGATTAGGATGTTATTCCTAATTAAGTGATATCACCTAAAGTGAGTTTCCCTACCCTTGTTTCATTGCAGTATAGAACTAACAACAGAGGAGAATCATTTGGTTACTTTTTTTTTTTTTTCCCCAATTAAAATGCTTTTACTAATTCATATTTGAAAGGGAAAATTCCATCTTAATGAAAGACTGAGGATCAATTTTCTAACAGCTAATTATGTGTCCACATACCCCAGTCACAGTTAGGGCTCAATTTCATTGCATTCAGCTGCAATACATCTCAGTAGATCCATATGTAAGAAGAAAGTCCAAGGTGGGTACTCAGCCATCAGACATCAACTGAAGGGTCATTCAGAGGGTTTTTTTATCTGCAATCAAGTCTGGGAGAAACCTGAAATATTTTGCCAAAATTCTGCTCTCCTAACCAATTCAGGTAGCTCCCTTGAACTGGTTGGCCAAATAAAGTGTGTTGGAGAATCTTTCCATATGTTTCATGTTAATACAAATAAGATAGATGAGCTCTGTATTTTATCAGCACTCTCTCTGTTTCCCCATCTTATTTCACATCTGTTCATGAAGTAGCATTAGAAATCTTTTTAAGAACTTAAAAGATACAAGGCATGGTCTTAAAAGAGGCATTTATCCCTGAAAGAGAAATTGTTTCTTTTAGGAAAAAATAAATACATAAAAAAAAAAAAAATATATGAATTTGTCTTTAAAAATAAAGAATTGAAGGCATAACTGTTGGACACAAGTCCTGAAGTTCTTATAGCCAAATACTGTATTTATTGAAATCTTGCTCAAAACAGGCTTCAGAATTAGGCCTGGTTAGATGTTTTCTAAATAGGTTATCATGTCATGTTCATTTATTCACCTATTGTTTGCTTATTTGTAACACTAAACTATATGCTGCTTCAGTTTCTTCTCATAATTGTATATGTAATGCTTTAAAAAGCAGTTCTCTTTATACTAATACAAAAGGTGAAGCAGGATTTCATATGGCTTATTAATTTCATTCAGACTACTAGTAGTCTATATAGAATATTTTATCCCTGTGCTGCTGTTTTCTGAGCCTTTGTGCCTTCATGCTTAGCCAGTAATGGAAACAGACTTTCCTGCAGTTCTGAGTTTTCTTTTTTTCTACCTCCTTTCCCAGGTCTATTGTTTTTACTGATTCTATTAAAATAAGTAGCACACAAAAGAGAAGATTAGGGCAGAAAGATTTATCCAGTCTATCAATAAAATTCCTAGTCTTTATTAGCTCTTATTTCTTGAAAAGACAGTTACATCTACATTATGTAAATAAAAAGTATAATCCAAGGGATCACCTCTTTCACATTCAATACTGGATATCAAAAATAATTCAGCTGAAACCAGTGGCTTAAAATTTGTATGAGAGAGCAGAAACCAGGCTGGTGTACAAAATTATAAATCCTTATTACTTCTACTTAGGCAAAAATCTAGAGAAAGTCAGCTGTGACAGTTTTGTCCAAATAAGAATTTTGATCCTCAGTCGAGGAGCATGAAAAAGACCAGAATTAAACACTAGTTTTTTCTAGATGGAAGTGTTTGATAGACTGCTCTGTGCTTGTGATTTTTTTTGCTTCAAATGTTTTTCTTTTCAGTTGTACAGGCTGCAGCAGATTCTCTCCTTATTAGCAGAAGACAGTTTTGCCTTTGAAAATTATGAAAAATTATGGTTTTTTAATTGCTCATATGGAATACCCTCTGGAGCCAAAGTCTAGTCTCAAGTTTCTAGAACTTCACATCATTCCATATACAATTTTGTCTATCTTAAGGATTAAAATATTTTTTCCTAAACCATTTAACCCTTCTCTGAGATATATTTGCTTTAAGAAACAGTGAGTTCAAAGACAATTCTGTTACTGCTTTAATATTCAAAGCTGGCATTGTCACTGACATCGTATTTACTAAAAAATTAACAGTGTCAGCAATGTAATTTTTCATTAACCACTGATCTTAAAATTGCCCTCAGTGTTAAGAACATTGGGGACTTTACAAGCAAGCAGTGTCACATTCATCAATGTTTAATTGAAATATGACCATGAATGGCACAATTGTCTTTCTGGTCAGTTTTTATTATGTAATAGCAACATTAAATAATTTGAAGACATATTCTTTATTGCAGAAGTAGTTTAATAAATACAAATGAAACATCAGAGAAGCTAAAGAGAAGTCTTTGAAAATGCATTTAATTCCAATTTTTTGTTGCAAGCATTTTGGGTTTGTTTTTTTTTTTTTTGCTTGCTGCCTTTTTTAGGTGAATTGTTGGGGTTTTTTTCCAAAATAGGCAAACTAATGATAAAAGGTAGCTGCCTCTTAAAGTGGGAGTCCTTACATTCCCTTCTTCTAATTAATCTCATCCCCAAACCCCATTCACTTTTGAAATAAATGTGGCCCCTGTTCAGTTGGGTCTGGTACATTTACAACTGACAGGCAAAAACCAACTTATTAGTCATTATTTGTTGTTACAACATCAAGAGCAACAAACAGTGAACAAATAATAAATAATGTCTGAGGAAAACATTGTAAGGATTCAGAAAGTTCACAAGAAAAAAAAATGTTCTGCTCAGTGTGGCTTTTTAGACAAAAGATTTTTTGTCTTTTACATTCTTTAATATATGTCCTGGTTTAAAAACAAGCATCTGAGCTTGGAAGCACTAACTCAGATCTCAAAAATAGTGTATATTTATAAATATGTACACAGCCAGTAAATAATCCCAAATTTTAAAAGAATGCTTTCTAGAGCAAATACTAAATTCTGATGTATTTGCCAATAGTAATCCCCAAACAAGCTTTGGTGTTCTTTACAAAAGTGAAGTTACAGTCACTTTTCTGGAAAGAAAGCATTTTAGACTGTTCATCTCAGCTGTTAGGTAAAATGGGAAGCTAATAATAAATTTTACATGCCTGTTTGAAATGCATGATGCAAAAAAAAAAAAAAAAAAAAGCCTCTTAATCTTTTAAATACATATATTGTACAGTCAGAAGTAAATGAAATAAAGAAAATGTATTAAATGGGGTGCTTCTTCCTGGCAAGTCAATGGACTTGTACAAGTAAACCCTGCAGCCTCCTCTGGGCCAGAACATTAGTTGAATAGTTGCAATAAGAAGAGAGAATCAGATGCTACTGAAAGGCATTAAGCAAAGTGTAGATGTTTAATACAGGTAACTCAGCTGTGCATTCAGTTAATATGAAAATAATTATTATAATGTAGCACTTCATTATTTATAATGCATTAAATGGAGATTTTTATATGACGCCTTTACAAAGCAGACAGTTCTCTTGCATAACAGATAACTAAAGTACACAAAAATTACAATAAATACGGAAAGGATAAAAGATCTTTTAAAAAGCAATATGTATGATTTGGTGATTAAGAATAGATACTAAACCCCCCCACCAAATGCTAACCAAATAGGATTACAAATCACACTTTTCAGTGGTTTAATCTCCATTTTTATGGAAATTATTTTAAATCGCTTCACTGGTGCAGTAAAAACTGAAATACCTCCATATTTTGAATGACTGAGCTGTATTTTTTCTAGTTATTTGCTTCATGCAGTGTGTGGGAAATGTTTATTCTAAAGCCCAGATGAAGCACCAATGTGAGAAATGTTGTAAAGAATCTTATGTTGACTGGAGTTAATTAACTGCGATGCTCCAGTGTTGTTCTCAGTTTTAAGGAGAAATACACAGCACAATACCTTTTCTTTTGCTTTTCAATAGATTTTTGCTTAAAAACAGATTAATTCATTATCCTTACAAATATAACCCTTTTTTCTTTATTATGTTCTTAGTTACACCAGAAATATTCCAATGGCATGTTGCTTTTTATGTTTTAAAATAAAGTATAATTTTATAAACTTGTTCCACTATTGTGCCCTGCTGTAAGTACAGTGTAAATGTGAAGCATACTGATTTGATGTTGCATTTCCAAATATTAAATACATTTTTAAGATATGTATATAAAAAACAAAACAACAAAAAAAAAAATAAACCAAGCCTAGACATTGAAAAAAAAAAGTTAAAAAAAATTAGTGATTTATTTCCCCTTCTTCTCTCATATGCAACCTAACCTTGAATCAGAATCAAATGCTGTTATCCTATACATCCTACATTTACCTCTGTGTATCTGTGGAGATACAATCAGAGTATTAGAAGCTGCAGTACTAAAAAGATGTTTTAGTGCTGTAGAATCAGGCATTTTGTTATTGTGCAAATCAGATTGTTTCAATATTGAAGATGCGTGGAATACCTAAGAAATCATGATTTGTCTTTAGTCAGTGCTTTTGTAATATGAAATTGTAATATCTAGAGAAAATTCAGTACAGGGTATTTTATCTAATATTAAAACAAGCCACCATTTCTAAATAACTTGGTTAAAAATATCTCATATTTCCCATTGGCTACACACACACACCCCCCAAGAAAAAAAAAATCTGTGTAATTTTCATCAGACTACCTGCAAATTTACCCATCACCTCCTCATGCCACTTTACAAATCCTTTATGCTTATTTCAAAAGTGATTTTTTATTTTTGCTACAAAATTTCTTCATTCCTGCCCCTATTGACTGTAAAAAAGCCAAGTCAGAACAAAACACTAACACTAGAGGTTGTAAAACAAGTCATCTGAATATTTTAAATTCGAGAACAGATCAGCTCTGCATCATACAGGATGCAATGGGAGCTCTATCCCACTTGGAATCTGCATCTTAGGAGGCTGTATCTTGTGATCAGTCTGTGCTCACTGCTCTCACTGCCCTTCTGGGTCACCGTATTCTCCTGATGTTTAGGAGAGCTGCAGGGACAGGAGGAACAGGCTAAAACACACAAAAACAAACTCCAGAGTGAAGGCTGTCAGCTGTTGGACTGTGGAATAGATCAATCCCAGCTGAAATCCTGTGTATATTTTGGATAACAGTAGGATCTAGCTGCTTCCCCATCCTGTTAAGCTCCATCCCCTGTTATGCCCCTCAGGCAACCATGACATATTCTCGGACCCCTATGAAATCACACTTCTATAAAGTGGAATTGGAGCTGAGAGGCCTCTTCAGGCTCAGGGTCAGGGAGAGCATACTACATCTTTTGTTTCTGTTACACTGCTCCTGCTGCTTCTAGGGATTTGAGAGCAAAGAGATGGAGAGACTTGTGACTGAGATGTTAGCTGCACAGTTTCACAGGCTGCTTTCTCATTCCCCATCATGCTACATCCTTCCAGCAGAGCTTCAAGCTTGTTTCTTCATCAGTATCTAACTCCGTTTTCTCATTAGGGTAAAACTCTTTTTATTCCTCTTTTTCTCTGATTGAAGCTGGGGCTGTTTCTGGGGTTTAGGCACTGCAGTGAGATGATCAAGCTCTGCTTTATGTGAACATCATCATCTTTGCACCAGAAGATGAGAAACATCACAAGCTCCGTGGGTGACAGTGGTCATCCACACAGTGGAGCAAACACTGTCTGTTCTGATCAAAGTCAGTTTCTTGGTCTTTTTCAGTCTGCAGTGAAATGGCACCTCATGGGAAGTTTCCACGGGGGTTAAGAAGGTAATAGATACTGCTTGTAATAAATAATTATTCAATCACCTATTTACATTAAATCCCTTTCTATGGTGTTAAACATTCAGAAAGAATAATTTTCTGCTTCATGACAGCCACTATATTCCAGTTCTTCCATATCTTCCTGACTCCCCTCTGTTTTCTCTGGCTTTATGCTTTTCCTTTGTTTTGCCATCTCTTTCACTGCAGCCGTTTAAGTTCCTGTTACTATGTCCTCCTTTTTTTTTTTTTTTTTTTTATCCTGCCTCCTTCCTCTCATTATCTACTAAAGTTTGGCAACAGAGTAGGTAAAATTTAAATTATTTTTGCAATAGGAAGAAAAGGTATGCTCTGTTTCATGTTTTCTGAAAGCATTGGCTAAGACTTCTCTGTTATATTTAAACTTGGTTGACTCTTGAGTGTTGGAGGCATTCGAAAAATGTGACTCTGACTCCTGTACAGTCTGAGTATATCAACTGGGTCATAACTCTAACATCTCAGGCCTCCAAACCATGTTTATTTTACTGACACGAATCTAGTAATACTCACCTTAAAGGCAAATCATACCTTTTCTGTTAGAAAGTAGCATGCATCTCTTTTCTAGAAGTCCCCTTATTGGAAGTATTGTTGTGTAGCAGATAGACCCAAAAGCAGCCTTCAAATATTATTTAAATGATATTCTGGATGTGAAACTAGAATTAAAATAAATAAATAAATAACTCGCTAGATAAATAAATGTAATGTGGTTCTCAGTGTAAAAGGCAAAAGGGAAAACCAAGCTTCACTAAAGAGAGAACCAAGATTCAGATTTATTTGGATCCCTCCTTTCCCTGAATGTGTTGGGTCTGAAGAACCCCTTTTACTGGTGTTGTTAAAGGCTCTTTGCTCCAGCCTGTCAAAGAAAATGTTCCAGCCCTAGTTAGCTCCTGGTATACCAGTATCAACTGCCAGCAGAGCTGACTCCTGTGCCTGTTCCCTCACTCCTTCCCTGCAGAAATGCTTTGATTGGAAGACACACAGAAGATACAAAAGGATTAGAAATGTGGGGCGGCTGTGGCAGTGAGCAAGGGTATTGATTCTAGCAACAGACAGGTGGTGAAAGCTCTCTGAAGGACTCTCCCTATTGGTTCTCATACCCAAAGAGCCCAGACTAGCTGTAGCTTGAATAGACTATGAAAGACAAGTTGCCTTGTGGTTCCATCATATGCCTGATTTCTCCAAACTGATAAAGACCAGGAGGGAGCTTGTCTGAGGATTGAGTACTGCAGCCCTGTAACAAATGGCTATAGCAGGCACTATGGATTTATGTGTCTTACTTAAGTCTTAAATACCTATTTTCAATGGCAGATAGGGCTTCAGTACCTTCATGTGCCTGTGGCACAGCAAATTTGGGTTGTTTTGTTGAGAAACCCATGTTTGGTGCCTGGGATTGGAAAGACCCCAGGATTTCAACACTGTGAAAAACAGGTGGTTGGTAATGATGGACTTGTCAACAGAACACACTGAGGTGAGAAAATAATGTGTCACCCTGGGAAAGGAGTTGCCTGGGAATTGATTCACTGGCTTGTTGACCCTACACATATGACAGATGACACAGTAAGTACAGAGAAGCAGTGTCCCCATGCATGTTGAACATTAACACAGTGACAGAAGCATTTTTCTTCAACTGAAACATTTGTTCCTATTCACTGTTTCAGAGTTTTCTGACAGTAAAAGTTTTGCAAGTTGGGTATAGCAGAAATGCAGATCTCAGGCTACTAGTGTTAACTTTGTCATTCAGTGGTCAGTATTCATGATCTCCAGCAATACCTTTTCTGAACAGAAGCATATTGAATCCTTTCAAGGACAAGGAGGCTTTGGGCTACAACTCCTCAGAGAAATTGAGTCAGGAAAGGGCCAGGTGCATCTCTTGTCTTCCTGCCTGCACACAGCAGGACACCATTTGTCACCCAATAATTTCTACATCAGCATTCTGGCAATGCTCCAGAAAGACCTACACCATTGAGTTAAAGTGGTGAAGTATCTATCATACCACCCTTATGCCTTCACTATTAAAGATTTGCACCTGATTTCAGCTGGATTTTACCTAGACAAAGCTTTCATCTGTAAGGTGTCATTAAGCTGCTTTTTTTACATTTTTTTTTTCCTACTAAATTAAAAAGGCATCCAGTATAGGAAATATTTTCTTAGTTACATATAGACTGTGACTGTGTCATGTCAACCATTTTGCTATTGCCCTGGAAAAAAAAAAACAAAAACATTTCATTGATTTTGTATACTGGAAAAAGCCTGTCATATTCCTTACATAAATATAACTAAAATGTCATTTCTAGATTGGGATAGAAATGGAGTGCTAAGCGAGAATAAAATGGTTGTATTTGCAATGAATTAAAAAACAGTACATTCCTAATAGCATCACATAGGGAGAGAAAAGAGTTTGGATAGTTGCAGAGATTTTTGTTTCCAATTTCTATTTGAATTAAACAAGCAGGTGTTGAGTCTTTGCACTATGAAAAAAATTAATGAAAATGTTGGCTTTTTTTTCTTTAGGACATGTATTAACTATTCAGGATAACACTTGTACTGGTCAAAATGGTGATGTAGAGATTGTGCTCTAAACCAAGGTAATAAAAGCAATGAAGACATTTGAAATAAGAGCAGATATTTGGTTCTAAACAACATTGCTCACTGAGTCAACAAAGAAGGGTGTCTTCTCTAGGTCCCCCCACTCTCTGAAGCTTCTGTAAAAAAAAAATTGAGTTAGAAACTGCATGGGAAGATCATGGTGGAAGTGATTCCAAGGTACAAAGTATTGTGAGAAAGGGCAAGCTTAACTTTAATGTAAAACCACAAAGAAAGTTGTCCTATGGAATCTGCCTTTTTAGGAGCTCAGAAAAGAAGAGACCTTGAACTGTCAAATGCAAATCATGTCATGGAATAGTGGTGTATAATTCATTGCCACAAGATACCCCTGGGAAAGTCCAAGAAGTAATGAAGTTCAGAAAACTACCAGATATAATTAAGAAAGCTCTCTTCTGAGCCAATTATTCCATACTTACCCACTTTAGGCACCTTGTTTTCAAAGCAATAGGTAGTGCTGTTGTAAGAAGAAAGGGTACTGAGTTACATGAGCTACTTGTCTGATTTGACTTTGTCTTTTCTATATAACCTCTTCTCCAAGCCTAACCATTGTTTTATGAATAATGTTCTGGTATCCTTGAACTTTTGAATATTCACACCATCCCCATTTCTTTCCTGTATCTGCAGTAGTACCAGGATTTTGTCTAATCTGTAATATCCTCGTACACCTCCTTGGGCCTTCATTAGAGATTTTTGATTGCTGCAGCTCATTACTGGAAATGATTGACTGAAGTTTTCCTCACTTTTCACTCAATTCCAGAGAAAGAATCTAGACATAGAACTTCCAGAATATGCCATCTCCCTTTCATTATTCCTCCAAGCTTTGGGACTAATGTGCATTACAGTGCAAGGGTGCTCTTTTTTTTTGCAAAGCAGACTTTGCTTTGTTTCATTTACTCATCTTCCTGATTGCTTGCCTGGATGAGACAAGACACACAAAAAGAATGTGACTGCAAAGATATTTTTTTAAATCTGTTGTCCTCTTTAGAGGCACTTACCTTTCACATTATTTGCCAAAATCCATGTTGTGACAAATGTATATTTTTTTCTACTAAAAAATGTGGGAAAACAGACTCACTTCATCACTCTGGGCACATTAGTTTTAAAATAATCAGAAATAAAGGTTGCATATTGGAAAGGTAGGGTTGACATATAATGTGTTTCCAGTATTTATATTGTTAGAGAATGTGATTGTTTTGTGTCCTTTGAAACAGTCTGGAGACCTGGCTTTGACTTAACTAAATTGTTCAATAAGAGAAACAGGAAAAAACCAAACAAACCAAACCAACCAAACAAACAAACAAAAAACCTGAAATGCTTTTGTCTCTGAGGTTTTCCTTTGTAAAGTCAAATCACTCACTGTTGCATAAGAAATTACAGTTAATTGAATCTGTAATCCAGAACTAGACAGACCAGCTTTTACTCTAGAAAACACTTATGTCCAAGTGGCAAAAGACCTAGCAAAAAAATAATAAAACCCATAGTTTGGCTTCTTCACTGCAACATACCTGGAATACAGAGGACTTCAGTCATATAAATACCCCAAAAAAAACCCAAAAAACCACACGTCTGTGAAGGTTTGTTGAGGGGTTTTGTGACTTATGCTCACTGGCTTCTGCAGCAATCAAATCAGTTCTCACCTCTGAGCTTCCCTAAAATGCTCACTAGGGGATTAATACAATTGCTTCTTCAAAAGCCAATAAAACTTTACAATTAACTTCAGCATAAGCAAAAAAGGTAAATTTCGGAATGTTTTGAAGACCTATCTCAAACTTTTCCACCAATCTGGTTTTGAAACTACATCCACCTCTTTTCTAGCTGGAAAGATTTTCTCGGCAACCTAGGATGCTATTGGTTGCAGGTTATATTTCACCTTTCTTATTATAAGAGCCTGCTGGTATCTCTCTTAGCATAATTCATTGACCCCTTTGCTCTGTTCTGGATATTATCATGTAACTTGTCTGCATTACTGTGTTGGAAAACTTGCCCTTCCTCAGTAACAGTGTACTGCTAATATGGTCCAAATATACTGTGAACTGAGCTCACTTGCATGCAGTTTGATCAGCTGCCTCTTGTTTCTAATAAGGACTGGATAAGGATTATTTGGAGAACAGGATTTTTCTTACCTTCCACACTGTTTTTGCAGAGCTTTGCACATTAGCATTGCTCTGTTTTGTTACTTCCTCCTTGTTCTTCATTCTTAGGTCAGCTCTTCTCATTATCTTAACCTTGCTTGAGATAATTCTAGAAGAAAATGCTTGCTTCTCTTTGGTTTTTTTCCTTACCTATAAGCATTTCTCAGTACATACATACATACTTACCAATATGTTGAGAAAAGTATCCAGTCTACCTGCTAGCTTTAGTCTAATGTTTTTCTAGTCCTTGGTTCAGTCTCAGGCAAGAATATTACTTACTGTACATTTGAGTTTCTTTAGTCAAAGGATAAACTTTGAGGTATTAACTTTGCCTTTAGTTCAGCTGTTTCTGCCTTCTGTTTTCCATTAATATCCCACACAGACACAATAATGTGCTGCACAGGGGAAAGAGAAGGGTGAGTAGAGATACTAAGTGACTCTTGGACTGATACCTCCCAAAATTTTGTCATCCATCACTCATTCATCCCTGTTCAATCCTAATTTAAAACAGATTAAGTTGTAGACTGAGTTGCTTTCATCTGTAAAACAGCCTTTTAAGGCAAGAAGAATTGCCCATTCTTTCAAACTGCAGAAAGAGAACATATTTGCCTGGATGACCGCATTACATAAGAATAATTTTCCTAACATTAAGGACAGTTGATTTGTTGCATCCTACGTTCTGAAGAAAGTATCCTTGAATTTTACTTTTTTTTTTTTTTTTTTTAGAACACTACTTATTTGGTGAATGTGTCTCCACATTACAGGAAAGGTCTGAAGAGCACTTTTGCAGAAATATAGATAACCATGGTAAATATCAGGTTTTGTAAATGAAAATTATGCACGTGACTATGAACTGAAAGGAAAAGACAAATTTGAAGGAATTCAAACCTGACATTTAAAAGTAAACCTGCAAGACTGCTGCAAAGGTGTAATTTCTGTGGGGGAAAAAAAAAAAAAAAAAAAAAAAAAGGCCCATATTCCTCTTGCAGTCCTGAAATAATTTTTTAAACTGATAATGCTGGACTACTCCAACAAGTTTTCAGGTCAAACAGCAAGCATAGCAGCAAAGATGTGGAGCAGGATACACAGGGACGCTTGATGTTTCACTCCAGTTCTCAGTTCTTCACTTAGCATCGGGATAGAGGCTTCTCAGAGGGTAACTCACTCACTTTAAAAACATTACTTTTTACTTCAGCAGTCACCATCGGCCTGAAATGTTCTGACTAGTATAGGGTGATGAGGCTAAAAAAATGCAGTCAGTATTCTTATTTTTTACTGTTACTAGAGTAGATTTTCGGGGGAAAGGAATGACAAAAGAACAGTTGGTTATTCGTATCACTCCCTGTGGGTTATTGTGGGTTGTGAAAGGTGATAAAGATCTGTTTACTGTCACCAATGAAATGCAGGATAACTTTAAGAGGAGTAATATCACTTCACCTGACCGGGTCAAGGTTATAATGGTGGTTGTTGGGCATATGCTGCTTCTATGAAACCTCTAATAGCATGGAAGGAATTGACCCTATTTTGCTGGAGCCGGAGGAGGTCTCGAATCGTAACTTCAATGAGAAGGGGAGATTGGGCACAGACTGTCTTATCTTAACACAGGATCCTGAGGGCAGATGTCTCACGGGGGGAGAAAAAAAATTTCCTCGACTTTTTATCAGAATGACTTCAAATATTAAAGTTTTGGTAATTTTCGGGTTGGATTCACAGACACTTTTTGAGAAGAGGAGAATGGGAAGGAAGGAAGAAAGGAAGGAAGGAAGGAAGGAAGGAAGGAAGGAAGGAAGGAAGGAAGGAAGGAAGGAAGGAAG
>JAOEGS010004961.1:0-16779 GCA_025447755.1 Corythornis vintsioides | reverse complement strand
ACCCCCCTGCCAGAGCAGGGGCACCCAGACCAAGTCACCCAGGAACAGATCCAGGTGGGGCTGGAATGTCTCCAGAGGAGACTCCACAACCCTCCTGGGCAGCCTGCTCCAGCATTATCAGTTCTCTTACACTTCCAAGTGTAAGAACACCCAGCTTCCATGAACAACATCCACTCTGTGAAGGGTCAGATCAGAGAGAGAAATAAATCCCTGCCTGATCTTGCCATCCCCTGTGTAAAGCAAGTGAACACTCCCAAGAAGAAATAACTCAAGGTGAGCTCTGAGTCTCTTGCTGGCAGCAGCTGAGGCAGCAGCAAGTTCACACCAGTTCACCTTGATTTTTACCCTCAGCTTCCTAGGTCTCTTCTACTCATCTCCAAACAGTCCCAGTCTCCCACTCAGACTGTGGGGACCATCTCCAGGGCCTGAAAAAGCAGGAATACCCCTCCCCTTGCATCCCACCACCAGCCACACAGGACTGGCTGCATCCCACTTGGCAGCAAGACTCATTTTCCTCCCTCCCACGAGCAGATCTGAGTGGGAACTGGAATATTAATGAGAGTGTTCTCTTAAAAACTTCAACAGAAACGATTCATTTCTAAATTAGCCCAGCACTCCTCGAGTGCCACCCGCAGGGAACCCACTGCTGACAAGGACAGCTCAAATGAACACCTTTGGCAGAAAGAAACCTGAGAATGTGCTCAGGAGAACGTTAATTAAGAGAGAGAACAAAGCAGAGCCCAGCAATTACAGCACATTGTTTGGATTCGTTCACAATTTCACGGCAGTTTAAACAGAAAACACCATTTACACGTGACACAATTTGCACCCTGAGGTTAAAAACCCCGGGACAACTGCTCGAGCAAACCCCGGCAGCGTCACGGGGGGAATTTCAGGACTATTGGAGGGGATCCACTTTCAAACTCCTTCAAGATCTATGCAAAATGAACTTCTGCAGCCGATTCCAACGCCACGGTTGAACTAGTGACGTTAAAACCTTCCAAGCTCCCAGCAGCCTCGTCCGTTACAGAGGAGACCGGGAACTAAGTCACTAAACGACTCCCCGGAGCAGGATAAGCTTCGACAGAGCCTCTGCCATCCGCATGCCACCCACTTCCACTTGCAAGGGGAGCTGATCCAGCCCCCGGGCCTCACACCGGAGGCAGGGAGAGAGGGAGGGGCGAGGTGCCGGTACCAGCAGCCCGGACCCATCCGTGCCCCAGGGGCCACCCACGGCAGACAGTGCCCGGCACCCAGCGGATCCCCGGGCTCCTCGCCTCCACTCCCAGCTCCTTCCAGAGGCACCAGTCAAGGTTAGCAAGGCTACAAATCCCTCCCCAGGGCATGGGCACCCCTCTCCTGTGCCACACGCCCGGTTTCCACAGCTCCCCGCGCCCCACTCCCTCACCCCCCGAAGGATGCTGAGCGCCGCAGCTCACCCTGCCCCGCTGCCAGCACCTCCTACCCCCTGGGGCACCGCACGGGCCCCGCACACGGTGCCCTCAGAGCCAGGCCGCCCCTCCCGGGGGCACTAGGCGGCCGGTAGCGAGGTGTAGGAACCCAGGGAAGCTCGTCCCGACCGCCGCTGCGGAGGCGGGAGCGAGGTAACCGCATCCCCGGCAGGGCGCGGGGCTGGAGCCGGCGGGGCCCGGCCCGGGGCCGCGTTACCTGAGTCACGCGGTGCCGCCGCCGCTCAGGCCCGTCCCTCGCCCTCCGCCCGGCTCCCTCAAGCGCCGCAGGCTGCGTGATTTGCGTAGCGGGGCACATGCGCACTGCGGGCTGCCCGCGGCGGGCTGCATGCGGGGAGGGAGAGAGGGAGGGAAGGAAGGGTGCGTGTGCGAACGGACGCGGGCGAGCAGCGAACCCGTAACCACAACAGGGGCCTCGGCGCCACCTGCGCGGGTGCGGGGCTGGCGGGGACAGCGGCGCGGGAGGCTCGCGCGCTTTGCCCGCTTCCACCGCACTCCGCCCGCGGCTTCACCCGCCGCTCACGCGCATGTCCCGCGCAGCGCCGTGACCTCAGCACGTCACGCACGTACGGCGGTGCGTGGCGACGGCGGTGCGTGGCTACGTCGCGTCTCCACCCCCCCAACCCCCCCCCCGCCCCGGTAAGCGGGGAGGCGGCGGCTGCGGGGTCCGAGGGGTGAGTGAAGGGCTGCGGGGTCGGGCTGAGCGGGGCGGGCCGGAGCGGGGCAGCGGCTCCTCCTTCCCTGCCGGACCTCGGCGCCCACCCCCCCCAACCTTGGGCGGGGGCTGTGGGGAGTGCGGCCTAGTGCCGGGCGGGCAGCCTCGGCCTGGCCCGCACAAAGGACCCGCCCCCGTGCCGGGGCCCCGCGGGCGGGAAGGGCCGTGAGGGGCCCCCACAGGGCCCCCAGTGCCGGGAGGGTTCGTCGCACCGAGGGCGAACTGCGGTTCCCTCTGAGCGCCCGCCTCGGAGCAAGGGGCTTTCCGCGGCGCCGGATTCCCGTCTCCAACCCCGCTGTGCGGTGGTCGCGGGGTCCCTTCTCTGCTCAGCGACCGCCAGAAGCCAGGAGCAGCTCAGATCTAGGGCCGCGTTTCCCTCGGGTCCAGGCGATCCGTGGAAAGGGTTGGAGCCTTCGCGTTGCCTCCCTCGGAACGGCGGCTGCAGGGCAGCGAAGCCTCGCAGTTGTTTGGGGGGGTCTCGCTGCCTTTCCTCGCTGTCCTGCAGGAACCTTCTCCCTCTGCACTCCCTGGTGGGCTCTGTGGGCAGACAGACCCGCAGCTGGGAGACAGAAGAATGATTCTTGTTATTTTCTGAGGTGCTGGGAGGAGGGGGAAAAGGTCAATTGTGAAGGATTCTTAAAATCAGATCTGATAGCAGTGCTGCTGGCAGCAGCCGTGCCAAGTGCCACCCCTCCTCTGTGTGTTGAACGATTTGATCTCTTATCAGCCACACATCTGCAGGTGTGAAAGCTGCCACAGTGCCTGTGGGACAACAGGACACTGGAGGCAGCCATGGAGAACTGGACAGCAGAGTTTTCCCTCTCTCAGTGAGCTCTGGTCTAGACATTTATTGAGCAAGAGCCAGGCTGGTAAATATTGTGCACAGGGAGCAGCAGCAGGAAAATATTCTCTGATTATTTTGAAGTTATTTCTCTTGCCAGCAAATTCTGGTCTCACTGGAGGATTCCCACTGAATGTGAGGATTTGTTTAATAAGACTTGGAGCCTTTGGGCCAGCTAATTATGCTGCAGTTGAAAGCAGTGGGTGTCTTACTGGCTGTGGCTGCCTTAGAGCTATGATTTACTTGATCGTGCAGATGAAACGATGAAATGACTTGGAATGGGGAGTGTAAATCTTAGTGTATCACTTGTCCCTTCATCTAATTTAGGAAAGCAAGTTCTGGGCTGGCTTGTTCTGTGGAATATTTGCAATCTGGTTTGAAAAATGTAGGTTGGAGGACATCTATCTGTCTAAAGATGCTCTCATGGGAAGAGGGAGTTGATTTTTTTGGGGACAGAGACATGCCTGGTCTCCTGGCAGAGCAGTGTGCTGCTTTGGGCAGCTCCTCCAGGGATGTGTGGATTTGCAGGGGTGTGGTGTTGACAGAGCCTTGAAACCCTGGAGAATGGGACTGTGTGGACATGCAATATGCACTGAGTTGAATTCTCAGCTCTGGTTCCTCCTGATGTCCAAAGTTCTGCCCTTGGGTGGGTTTGTCTTTGCAAAACAAACAAGACAGGCACCATCTTAAACATGGCCAAGCAGTCCCTGCTGGATTGTTTGGGGAGACAACCCCTTTGTTTTATTCTTTTTCAGAGAGGATGCATTCAGAAGAACAAATCCAAATTTTTTTTGGGGTGGAGGGAAACAGATCCAGATCTTTCCAGTCACATTTCCCAAGTCCCTTTATCACAACTGAAAGAATCCAACTTCTCATCCAACTCCCTCCAGCTGCCTGAAGCAGAAGGGGCATTAACTGACCATTTGTGCTTTTTCCCAGCTCCACTGTGGGGACATCATGAATTGGAATAAAGGTGGACCTGGCACCAAGAGAGGCTTTGGTTTTGGTGGCTTTGCCATAACTCCTGGCAAGAAGGAGGAGCCCAAGCTCTCCCAGCAGTCTCACAGTGCTTTCGGAACCGCCGGCTCTTCCGCCGCCTTCGCCAAATCGGGGCCTCCTCAGCTGCCTTCTTTCTACAAGATCGGCTCCAAACGAGCAAATTTTGATGAAGAGAATGCGTAAGTAGGGGTTGCTTCTTGTGTTTAGCCAGCCTCTGAGAGATTCCAAGGTCAGGGGAAATCTCTGAGTTTGTCTAGAAAAGCCTGCTCAAGGAGAAATCCCCCCCGGCGGCGCTGCACGAGGGTGTAACAGGAGCCCAGCACCAGGAGAAAGTGAGCAGGAGCTCCTGTCCCTGCTCTGCAGCAGGCTTGGTGTCACCCTAGACTGAAGATTTACCCTTTCCTTGTGTCCCAGCCCATCTGTAAAATGAGAATAATACAACCTTGGTTATAAATCCATGTAAACCCTGGGAGATGCTACAGCAGCCCATGGTGAGCTCTTCTCTAGCTTTGCTTTCCCCTCCCTGAGAACATCCCTCAGTCAGCTCAGGCTCCTTCATGCTGTGGTCTGAACAAGGTTTTGTGTGTTCAGAATCAGAGCCAAGCAGGGCAAATTGGGGTGTCTCTTGCCCAGGAAACATTCAACTCCACATTTCTTTACCAGTCCTGCTGTTAGCTGCATAAATGCATTTGGAAGGGAGGTCAGAAAAGCATCCTGTATTCATTTACCAGGCTGGGGGAGATGCTTAAGATCCATATCAATAATATTAAGATTTATAACATTTCTTGGCCCCACCACCACTTCTCACTTTTGCTTTGAATCATTGTAAAGAAAGAGAGTCCTGGTGGACACCAAGCTCTCCATGGGACAGCAGTGGGCTCTGGTGGCCAGGAAGGGCTCCTGAGGTGCATTAGGAGGAGCGAGTCCAGCAGATCCAGGGAGGTTCTGCTCCCCCTCTGCCCTGGTGAGACCTCACCTGGAATATTGCATCCAGTGCTGGGCCCCCCAGCTCCAGAGGGACAAGGATCTATTAGAGTCCAGTGGAGGCTGTGAGGATGCTGAAGGGCCTGCAACATGTGTCTGCTGAGGACAGGCTGAGAGCCCTGGGACTCTTTAGTCTGGAGCAGAGCAGCCTGAGAGGGCTATCCAGAGCTGAGGGTGAGTGTCAGGAGGAGGGGCAGCCTCTGCTCACTGTGCCCTGGGATAGGACAAGGGCAATGGATGGAAGCTGGAGCACAGGAGGTGCCACCTCAACATGAGGAGGAACTTCTGCACTGGGAGGGTGACAGAGCCTGGAAGGGGCTGCCCAGGGAGGTTGTGGAGTCTCCTTCTCTGGAGATTTTCCAACCCCACCTGGATCTGTTCCTGTGCCCTGTGCTGGATTAGATTCTATTCTATGGGCCTGCTCTGCTAGGAGGATTGGACTCAAAGATCTCCAGAGTCTCTTCCAAGCCCTGACACCCTGTGATGCTGTGAAAGAAAGAAACCCCAATATCTTTTCCAATCTACATACTGACTTTTATCATCCATCTCTGTGGGGAAACAAACTCAGAAGCCGTGAAGGGCAGCATGGTGCTGTCAACAGTGTCCTGACCAGGCCGTGGGTTGCTTCTTTTCAGGTACTTTGAGGATGAAGAGGAAGATTCCAGCAATGTGGAGCTGCCCTACATTCCTGCAGAGAATTCCCCCACCCGGCAGCAGTTTCATTCCAAATCAGCAGACTCCGACAGCGACGATGATCCTCTGGAGGCATTCATGGCTGAAGTGGAGGCAAGACCCAGCTTGGGAAATGTTTATGGATTTATGTTGCTGTTCTCTCAGGAGCAGCAAATGTCACTCAGGGCTCTGGCAGCTGCGTTCAGAACATAGTTTATTTTTGTTTTTGATGTGAGATGCTGCATTAATTAGAGCTCAGAGGTGGATTAGGTATGGAGAGGGCAGATAAGATTTCCAGGAGCTTAACAAATTTCCCTGTTTTGAGCACGTCAAGGCAATGGAGCAAACAGCTTTGTGTGTCTCTGAATAAGAAATGAAGGTTTTGTGCATTTCACACCACCTGAATGGAATGGTTTGGATTTATCACAGGCTGTTCCTTGGCTACAGTTCTGTTATTGGCTGGATTCTATTGCAGGGTTTTCAGGAAGAATGTGCTTTTATTTTTCAACAGCCTTGCTGTGAAGTTGCAGCATATACATTTCAAAGTGTTAGCAGGAGAATTTGTTTAGCATAATAGGATATGACAAGAGGAAGTTTAGTCCAAAATATTTAGTCTGTGGTATAATGGTCTAGCTATGCAGGCATACATATATATTATATCTTTTTTTCCCCTTCCATGTTTTATCATCTTGGTTTTTTTTAACATGTCATCATTTTCTGACCTGTTAGGATCAAGCTGCTCGAGACATGAAGAGACTTGAAGATAAAGACAAAGAAAAAAAGAATGTTAAGTAAGTTGCCTTTTATCATTCCCTTGCCTGCCTGTGTCTTGTACAATGCTAAGAGAATTCCAGTGCATTTTGTTGATGATGATTGTTCTGTAGACAAAACAATACATACCTAGTAACCAGTGCATGATCTCCCCCATGGGTAAAGCTCTGTGGAATAATAACTGAATAATAACAGGAGGGAAGGATCCCTGGCAGCATCCTGCAGTCAAATGGAACAACTCTGGGAGTTATCTCACGTGAGGAACCTTTCTAGGGCACTCAAATTGGGGCAGCACATTTTGCTGCTGCCACCTTCCAGATCAGTCTGAGGAGGGTTATTTGGTTTGGTTTTTCCTCACAGTAATCAAGGGATGGTTTAGTTTCAGATTGCATTTATGTGAGCAAAATAACTCAGTGCTGCTGTAGCTGGAGAGTCTTCCCAACTTGGACTGGGTTTTAAGACATTCCCTGTAAAGCTGATTTCTGAGGTGGAAATTCCAATTGAGAGACTACATTTTGGGGGTTAAAAAGATTTACTTTTATTTGGTTATTTGTCAGTTTTGACCAAGGAAAAGAATTCTGTTGCTTCTTGCTATAAATGTCAGATAGATTGGTAGAACTTGCATTGCATGGGGTTGATCAGATTATGCATGGTCCTGAAACAGAACACTGGATCCAAATCACCACCTGGGGAAGTTCTGAACTGGATTTGCTCTTCCTGGCTCATATTCCTCTCCACTTATGGAACTTCTGTAGCATCAAGAGCTTAGACCAGCTGATCTTTGCTGTGGCTTCTGCTGGGAAGACGGACTCCTAATCTCTCAGTCCATTAACAGACGTGAAAAGAAGTCTGTGCAGGGGCTCTGCCAAATGTGCAAACTCCCTGGGTTGGGTTGATAAATGTTACTGAGTTGTTAGTGTTGTGTCTTCCACCAGAGATGGAGCTCAGCACTAAGCAGATGAAAGTATGGAGCTGAGTTTGTGGAACACTTGCAGGGAAGTTTTTTTTTCTCCGCTTGTTTTTCCAGGGGTATTCGAGATGACATTGAAGAGGAAGATGACCAAGTGAGTTCCTATGCAGTCTTTCTATCTTCTTTTTTTTGTTGTTGTTGTCATTTTTTTGGTTGGTTTTTGGTCTTTTTTATCTTTATTTTCCCTCCACAAATATGTAACTAGTAGGTACAAACAGAACTCCAGTATCATGTGCAGTGTCCAGAAGCTCTAGTGGTTACCCTGCTGTGTCTACCCTTCTAGATCTTTCACTTAAATATATATATATATATTAGGAGACTATTTCTTGGTTTTTTAGATATAATTTATTTTTTCAGTCAGTTTGAACTTCAGCATCCTGTGCAGCTTTTCCAGTATCTGAGGGTCTCATCAAATTGGGAATCAGCAGAATCAACCACGAGGCAGTTAAACTGTGGAGGCTGTTTGCAGTGACACTTCATGTCTGTTAAGGACAGCACAGGCTCTGTGCTCTTTGCTTTCAGAGGAGCTCCAGTTCTGCCTGAGGATTATAAGCATCACTGTAGCAGAAATAATAAAGAGGAAAGACTTCATGTCAAAAATGTGCCTTGCTACAAAGTGGTAATTGTTTACTACTAGGTTACTCTCAGTAATGCAGAGCATGGAAGGGCTGTGTGGCCTCCAGGGCTTTGGTGAGGGTAGTTATGCTGAAGTTTGAGCAAAGCTGACTCAAACTTGGAGACAGCTGCTGTTCAGGTGTATTGTGTGTGTTCTCTCTCTGACCAACTGATCATTTGCCATGCAAATCAACAAGCCAGATGAGTAGATACTTCTATTTGCAATTGAACCTTGCTTTAAAAATCTGATCTTAAATACTTGTTTGAAAGTCAAGTGAGACTGGTGTTTGCTCCAGGAAAAAGTCTTGGTGTGCCCCTGGGATTCTGTGAGATGCACACACACTTGTGAGCTGTAAGGATGGCATGTGACAGTGACTTCTCACTTCAGCTTGTGTTGAAGGACTTCTGAAACAGCTTCTTTCCCACTGGCTGCTGACATTATCTGACAAAACAGCTGTATTTTCATTTTTTGAGAGTCTAATTAGGAGAAGTGGAGCAACTATCTTTGGCATAGTGTGTTCTAAAAAATGTAAGCATTGTGCTTGTGTTCCCTGCTGAAAAACCTGCAGCCTTTGCACTTTATTCCCGTGGAAATCAGGCTATGTTGTTCTGTTGCTAAAACATACCAAGCCTTGCTAGAAGGAGCTGTTAAGTAAACACATGAGAGAGGTTTGGTTGTTAAAAGCCTTTTGTGGTCTGTAGCTGTTTTCTTCTTTTGCACTCACTGTCCTTCTTCTGGACATGAACTGTTGGTCTTTATGAGAAGAATCAGATCTAGTGATTGGTTTTTTTTCTCAATGGTGGGTGTGAAAGCAAAGAGCCATCTAGCACGTGCATCATTTAAGCAACTTGCAGTAGCATTTTGGCATCCTGTGGTGTGTGATTTTACTGCTCTGTTTTGCTGCAGGAAGCTTATTTTCGCTACATGGCTGAAAACCCCACTGCTGGTGTGGTCCAAGAAGAGGAGGAGGATAACCTGGAGTATGATAGTGATGGGAATCCAATTGCACCCTCCAAAAAAATCATTGATCCTCTCCCACCTATCGACCATTCAGAGGTAGGAATGAAGTTGATTCCATTCTGGTCTAGAAAGCAGAGAAGCAGAGTGGCTTCTGGCCCTGGAGTATTCCAGTGCCATGAAAGTCATACTAAAGCTCCTTGGGATGGCTTCCTATTAAACAAAGGTTCTTGCAGCCAAATGTTGTGAGGAAAAGGACTGGACTAACTGACCTGTGACTCTTGCAGATTGAATACCCCCCGTTTGAGAAGAATTTCTATGATGAGCACGAGGAGATCACCAGTCTCACCCCCCAGCAAGTGGTGGAGTTACGCCATAAGCTAAATCTCCGGGTAAGCTGCTGCCAGAAGATCCTAGGATCTTTTTGCTCCTGTTTTTTTGGATTGTCTTGGTGATTTTAATGAAGGTTTTCACAGGAAACTCCAGGTTTTACATACTGAGCGTCTCAAACTCCTTCAGTCACTTTGATTTAAGGGAGCTTGATTTTCCTTAGCACTTCTTTGCAAGTCTTCTGTGGATTTGTCAGTTTGCCAGCTGCATGGTTGCACTTGGGCTAAAGAACTCCAGAGCTAGGAATTGGAACTGGAAATATTATATTCAATAAGTAATTGGGGGTTTTGTGCTGTTTGTGGCATGTTACTGTGGTGACAAAGGGAATTACACAAGCAGTTGAATAAGGAGGTAGATAGAATGTTTAGTATCTTGTGTTGATTGGCAGTTTATCTAAATATTTATACCAAAAAGTCCTCTTTACACACTACATCTGGAATTTACACCTAGTTAAACAACATATATTCAAAAATGTCCATTTTCAGAGGCAGAGAGACCCTTTTTTTGTTGTTTTTATACAGATTGTTCTTTCTTTTTCTCTTACTGTTGGTAAACAAAGATATGTTTCTGTTTCTAAGGTCTCTGGTGCTGCTCCTCCAAGGCCTGGAAGTAGTTTTGCTCATTTTGGGTTTGATGAGCAACTTATGCATCAAATTAGGAAATCTGAGTATACCCAGCCCACTCCTATACAGTGTCAGGTGAGTGTTTTTACTTCTCTAACATCTAAAGAGAACTGATAGAACACAAGCTAAGGTCCCTTGTCCATATGAGGATGTATGTAATTCTGATTTCCTATACAGAGCTGCACAGAGAAGAATCATTTGGTGGGGTTTTTATCTATGAAAAGGGTTGGTTTTTTTTACTTTATAAAATAAATGTGATTGAGAGCTTCTTATAAAAGCAGTAGGGATGAGCTGAGGAGCTCAGAATGGGCACAGAGCTGGTTTTAGTGTTCTTACAGCTGGACAAGATACCTTTGTGATCTAAATATATCCTTGGTGTGTTTTCATGTGCACAAACATCAATTTGATTCGGGACACCCAACAATTACAACATGGTAATTACTCCAGCCCTTAAAACAAATTAGGAGCTGAACTCAGCAATAAAAAGCCATCAGCATGTTGCTGTGAGTCCTCTGGACTGGGTTCTGTAGCTGAGCTTTCACAGAATCACAGAATGTGAGGGGTTGGAAGGGACCTAGAAGGTCATCTAGTCCAACCCCCCTGCCTGAGCAGGATCACCTAGACCAAGTCACAAAGAATCTTCCATGTAACACCTACCCAGGAATAAGGTACTGTAGCCATGAGATGGGTTTAGAATCTCCCTGTTTTTAGGGTGTTCCAGTTGCACTGAGTGGCAGAGATATGATTGGGATAGCAAAGACTGGAAGTGGAAAAACAGCAGCTTTCATCTGGCCAATGCTGATTCACATCATGGATCAGAAGGAGCTTGAACCAGGTGATGGTCCCATCGCAGTCATTGTCTGCCCAACCAGAGAGCTTTGCCAACAGGTAGGTGGACATGGGCACAAGTGTGCCATACAGTGCTCTTGCAGGGCAGAAGTCTGGGCAGAAATGATCAAAGAACCTCAGCAAACTACTTGAAAAAACTCTGTGTGTCAGTTGTGCCCCTCCAAGGGAAGCTCACAGTTCTCTCCTGCACCTCTTCTTGGTAAAGGATCGTGCCAAATCCAAAAGAGTGCAGTTTTGCCCAGTGCTCCCATCTGATTTCTCACTAGTAAGAATGCTGTGGATAAGTTCATAGCATCACAGAATGTTTGGGGTTGGAAGGGAGCTCTGGAGATGGAGTCCAACCCCTGCCAGAGCAGGGGCACCCAGGGCAGCCCCCACAGGAACAGAGCCAGGAGGGGCTGGAAAGTCTCCAGAGCAGGAGACTCCACAGCCTCTCTGGGCAGCCTGGGCCAGGCTCTGGCACCCTCACAGGGAAGAAGTTTCTCCTCATGTTGAGCTGGAACCTTCTCTGCTCCAGTTGATCCCCATTGTTCTTGTCCTGTTGCTGGGCACTTATCTCTGCTCCTTCCATTGGACACCCACCCCTCAGATATTTATAGATATTAATTAGATCCCCTCTCAAGCTTCTCCTCTCCAGACTAAACAGCCCCAGTTCCCTCACCCTTTCTCCACAGGGGAGATGCTCAATTGGCACCAACTGTGTGTGTAAAAGATTAGCCCCTGCAGGTTAAATTATGGTTAATGCCCAAAATAGGTTTCCCAAATTACTGAAGATAATCCACATATCTTGAAAGTATGAAACCCTCAGGATTTCTGAATGCTTCCATTAAGTTAGTAGCTTAAAAGTGAATTTCTTGAGCTGGACTTTCTTTCCAAAGCAGGTTTATCATCTCAGAGCTGTCTAACATGAACTGCAATGTGCTTTGTTGAAACTTCTCAGATCCATTCTGAATGTAAACGTTTTGGGAAGGCCTACAACCTGCGCTCTGTGGCTGTGTATGGAGGGGGCAGCATGTGGGAGCAAGCCAAAGCCCTGCAGGAGGGGGCAGAGATAGTTGTCTGCACACCAGTAAGTACCTGTATGCACACACTAAGATGTTGTTGTTGCTTAATTGAACTTGAGACAGAAATTTTAATACCCTTAGTGGTGCAGAATTCATTCTCTGATCAGGTTCTTCACAGGTTATCACATGCTGAGAGTAAATAGGATGTGATTATTCCTCTACCCAAGAGAAACTGAAAGAGATTAAGCCTGATCTCCAATAGAAGACAGAGTAGCAAGCAAGATCTGCTTGAATCAATACTGTGCTTCTGATTGCTGGGCCTTAAATTAGTGAAGAAAATTCCCAGAACTTGGGTGTTGTCTTCCTGATTCAGTGTAGAGCCTGTGGCAGTAAAACTGAGGGGTTGGAATGTGGAATCTGGATGGGTGTTGGTGCTGAACTGGTGATGTAAATGGGCATCACTGTCAACCAGTTACAAACTTGGGTAAAGCTGAGCAAGTACTGACTGGAGGAAGTTTTATTTTGGCTATTTATTGGGGTACTGGGCAAGGAAACAAAATCTCCTTTGCCAAAAATTGTGGCATTAAGATGCCAGTGCACATTTAAATTGGAACTGTCCTGAAGAATGGGTAATCTTAGGATCTCAGCACTGCTGAGCTTGAAAAACCAGTCCTAAAAATTCAGCTTGTCAAGTGTAGTTGTTAAGAATTTTAAGCATTTGTTTCTATGACTTGAATATTAACATTTCTAGTCTGAAGCCTTGAGATGTTTCCTGTGCTGAGTCTCTGGTAAATATTTTTATAGGGTCGTTTGATTGATCATGTGAAGAAGAAAGCTACAAACCTTCAGAGAGTCACTTACCTCGTGTTTGATGAAGCTGACAGAATGTTTGACATGGGTTTTGGTATGTAATGAACCAGGGTCACTGTTCTGGAAAGCTGTGGTGTCCAGTTCCCAGGGTAACAGAGCTGTTTATAACCCTTAGAGCTTCATATGCTTCAAAATAAATTCAGTAAATATTTTATAGACAAAACTCATACTCAGAGGTCTAATATCTGTTGCTGTGAGCAGATTAATTATGTCCTCTTGATGTTGAAATCCCCAAACCTCTGATTTTTATCTTTGAATTGCTGAGTAGGTTTTGGGGAAGTCACTTGTGTGTGTGCAAACTGGTGGTGTTAAAAGAACTTTCTTGGAAGTAGAATCAAGAATCATGGGATGTAGCAAAGATTTGGCAGTACTTTAAGAGTGAAAAGGTGAGGAGACTCTTGTAAGATGTCCAAGTTCTGCACAGGCTCTTTGCTTATGGAATTTTGTGCTGCAGGAACTTGCAAAAGTTTCTTTGTACAGCAAAAAAAAAAATCCATTGTGAAGCAAAGAGCACCTGGAAGTCACAGTAGAAGAAAATACTGAGAGGCACTCATTCAATATATTGTTAATATATAAATGAAATAATAAAGCAATGCAGTTGTATTTGGAGTTATTCTACTAAACAGTGACCATACACAGTTGATTTGAACAACACACAGTTGATTTGAACTTCTCCATCTCCTTTCCAGAATACCAGGTCAGATCAATCGCCAGCCACGTGCGTCCTGACAGACAGAGTGAGTATCAGCCTGGGTCTGAAGGACCTCCTGACAGCTGGGGGCTGTCTGGTGGGCTCCCAGTTAACAGGGTGTGGATTTCCTCTCCCTGCTGGAGCCACACGATGAGACTTTCACTAAAGCCCCCTGGTGGTGTTCTCTGTGTGGGCTGCAGGGAGGGAGCACTTGGGAAGTGTTGGTGTTTAACTGTGGCCGTGTTCATCCGGCTCTGATCCCTCCAAAGGCTTCACTCAGGGAAGAGATGATCAGTCAAAGCTCATACTGTCTGAGATCCTGTGTTCTAAGCTGCCATGAAACAGTTCACAGCAGTGCCACAAATTATCTCCTTTCAGATGCCAGGAAAATGTGTTTCCACTTGGAGGTTTTTTAGCACAGTGCTGATAATCTTCCTTACAACTGGTCAGCCAGGCTGTAGCTTCAGTCACTGACATCTCCAGGTCCCATTCACAAGCAGAGCAATGTTCTCACAGTTCTGAAGGCCAAGTTTCTTTTTCAAGCAGTTCCAACACTGTTTTGTTTTGTTTCTTTTTCTCCTAGCCCTCTTGTTCAGTGCCACCTTCCGGAAGAAGATTGAGAAACTGGCCCGAGATATTCTGATCGATCCCATTCGAGTTGTGCAGGGAGACATTGGAGAGGTAATTCCACATTATTTCTGAGACACTGAACCTGAGAAAAATGAGCCAGTTTGTTTCTCTTGTCTGAATTTTAAGTTAAGCTGCAGTAGCCATCATTTCTATTTAAGTGTAAATGCTTTTTTTGGTGGTTTTATTCTATTTTATTTAGCTTTCTGCCACCGAATATTCTTACAGTGATGGGAATGAAGCATCATGAATGCAGGGATGGATTTTTTTTTTCCTCTTACTAGGCTGAATCAGTGGGTTTATCCTTTTGTCTCAAAACTGTAAATAAATTGCAGCCTTTGCAATGAAGGATTTGAAACTTAGACTGTAGTGTCTCTCAGCTTGTTTACGTGGGAATGTTGCTTCTGTCCTTGCTTGACAGCAGCAGCTGAACTCAGCAGACAGGGGAATGTGGGCAGATTACACTTGCTGTGAAGAAACTTTGCTCATAATATATGAAAAGTGTTGAGAAGTTTGACAGGATTGCTTCAGAACATTCTTTTAACCAGTTCTCTGTGTTTTTTTCTTATTTTTTTTCAATCACATGAGGTGTCACTTTAGAACAAAAGAAATTAATGAGTGCCTGAAGCACTTGCTTTGTAGGAAAATGGTTTTCCTAGACATCACTTAAACAGCTTTCCTGGCTCAATCACCTCGTTCCTATTCATTAATCTAAGTTATTACTGTGAGAGCATCACACTTGGAACAATTAATATTTAAACATGTCAAAATGAAATATTTCAGAGAAACTTCCAGGCAGCTCCACTGCACTTAATTACCTGCAGTATGGAGTGTGTGGGGAGTCTGTTTCTACGTCCCCTGCTGCTGACTCCCAAGTGGAATCAGAGCTCCCTGGAGTGCTCTCTGGTGGCCACATGAGGAGCTTTTACTGCAGAGTATCCTCTCAGCCCCTGCTCTTGCACAGCCTGGTTTAGATCTTCACAGCACCTGTCACAAGAGCATCTGAATTGCAAGTCCCTGTCTTTAGAGCAGCAGGGTGCCAGAGACTGTGCTCTGTCTCTCTTGGGTTTAGCAAAGAGCAGCTCATTCAAGCCCTGCCTCTTCTGTACTGTCCAGATGAAGTGCTCACTGCTTAGACAAGAGCTGAAGCCTCTTCTAAAGGAGAATTTGGCTCTTGTACTTTTTATTCCCCACTTTTTATTCTTGCACCTAGTTTCAATTCCTCAGTTGAATCTGCCCTCTGTGTTTCTCTGCCAAACTGTCCTCTCCACCCTGCACTATTGATTGTTTCATTTCTCCCCTCAGGCAAATGAAGATGTTACTCAAATAGTGGAGATTTTCCCCTCTGGCCCCAGCAAGTGGAACTGGCTGACTCGACGCCTGGTGGAGTTCACATCCTCTGGGAGTGTTCTCCTCTTTGTCACCAAGAAGGCAAATGCAGAAGAGCTGGCCAACAACCTCAAGCAGGAGGATCATAATCTAGGGCTGCTTCACGGTGACATGGACCAGAGTGAGAGGAACAAAGTCATTTCAGAATTCAAGAAAAAGGGGATCCCAATACTGGTGGCTACTGATGTGGCAGGTAGGTGTCATTCCTAGGAGCAGCAGCTCATGCAAGCTGTGGATATCAGCAGGGTGTCTCAGTGGAGGGCAGCAGGGTTGGCTTCTGCAGCTGCTGGGCACTGTGTTCCAGATGTTTTTTTCAGAAGTCCAGTGTTAGCAAGGGGTTTTCTTTTTAAAGTCTTCTAGTCATGTTTAAATGCAGCCTGACAGATGATTTTCCTTAATATACAGGAAAAAAAAAATGAGCTGTTTCTTAAGGAAGTAGTTGCTATTTGCTAATCAGCTGACACATTATGTGTGCTTAAATGAGGAGGAGGAGATGACACACTTGAAACCTTTAGAAAGAGCTTTGGCACCCTGATGTTTAGCTGAACAAAGAGGGAATTTCAGTGTCCTAAGAAATCCTGCTCTCCTCTTTGGAAAAGCAGCCCTTGAATGAGACCCCTTCCATTTTCAATCTTGTGAATGTGAGTGACCCTGCTCTGGCAGGGGGGTTGGACTAGATGATCTAGGTCCCTTCCAACCCCTGCCATTCTGTGATCAGTGTAACTTACACTGGTGTCAGAGAAGGGGCTGCTACACTGCTAAGCTCTGACCTACAACAGCTGCCTTCACCAGGCCACGCTCCTGCTGAAACTCCTTTCGTGGGCTGGAGCAGATGGAAGCAGCACAGGTGGGCTTGCTGGGAGTTGTTATATGGGATAACCACACTGACTGCTGCTTTGCTCTTGCTTTCAGCTCGTGGCTTAGATATCCCTTCCATTAAGACTGTCATCAATTACGACGTGGCTCGGGACATCGACACGCACACCCACCGCATCGGCCGCACCGGCAGGGCGGGGGAGAAGGGAGTTGCCTACACTCTCCTGACTCCCAAGGACAGTAACTTTGCTGGGGACCTCGTCAGAAACCTGGAAGGTGCTAATCAACATGTTTCCAAAGAGCTTTTGGATCTGGCAATGCAGGTAGGAGCCAAGAGAACTCCAGGAGAGACAAAGAGCTGCTGGAGAGAGTCGAGCGTAGGGCACCAAGATGCTGGAGGGAGGGGAGCAGCTCCCTGCTGAGGAGAGGCTGAGGAGCTGGGAGTCTTTGGGCTGGAAGGGAGCTCCAAAGGGCATCTAGTGCAGCCCCCCTGCAGGGAGCAGGGACACCCTCAACTAGCCCAGGC
>JAOEGS010004958.1:8924-32023 GCA_025447755.1 Corythornis vintsioides | reverse complement strand
GGCAGAATCCCCTCTCTCCAGCTGCTGCCCACACTTCTCTTGCTGCAGCCCAGGCTGCCATTGGCCTTCTTGGCTGCAATTCCTTTCTCCCTCTCTCTGTATTTCCCTCTTCCCTTCTTTTTCCCTCTCTCTCCTTCTCCTTCCCTCTCCAAGCCACAGCGCCTGCTGGGATTTTTGGAGTGCAGCCACTGCCCAGCTTTCACCGTGTGTGGGCAACACCAAACAAACAGCCTGTAAATAAAATACCCTCTCTCTCTCACACACATTTTCTCCATTACCTCCGCTAACACCGTCTTCCTTCCATCTTCAGTTCAATGTTGTTTTTTGTCTCTCCCAAACCCCTCCTCCTCCTCCTCCCCGCAATTCCTTCCAGCTGTGAAAACCTTTCTGCCATCCCCTCTGCCACACGGGCGGATAGGTGAGTGGCAGCAGGAGAAGCCCCTCTAAGCCACTGTGGATAATCTATCCCATATGTGGGACTTGGCAAGGGTCCCTCTCCGGAGCCCGGCCGGACCGCGCGGCTCCTGCTGGAATCAGCCCGGCCCTCGGCGGGCTCTGCCCCAGACACTTCCCTCTCTGTGCCAGTGGAGAGCAGCACCCGGGATGAAACGGGTCACGGGGGCTTCTCTGCAGCCTGGTGTCCCTGGTTTGAGGGGGTGGTCTGAGCCAAAGGAGGTCCACGAGGAGGACGAGGGAGGAGAAGCCGTGAGCGCATCTTAACATCCGACGGCCCCCGTGGCTGCAAATCCAACCTCTGCTCATCACAGTGTCTTCAGGTGACGCTTCCCACTCTGGCATCAACCCGTGGGGAAGCAGGTACCTTCCTCCCCAGTGGCTGCTGGGAAAACACTACTGGGTGACCTGGGATGACTTGTCCCTGATTCCACCCCGGGCCGAGGGAAGAGTTTGGCTTTTGCACGCCCCGTAACCACAGATGAATTCACCCTCTGCCTGCTGGGAGAGGGGCCCAGGAGCCCTGAGATCCCAGCTGGATGCACTAAACTGTTCAGCTCTAACATCTTCAGATCCCTCCGAGGCCGATGGAGACAAAACCGAGTCAACCCCACACATTCCTCTGGTCCCATGACACTGTGCCAGTCAAGAACACGTCCTGTTCATCAGCACAGAGATCCAAGCCTCAAATCCTTCAGCTCTCTGTTGTGTCTTCTTTTTTTTCCCCCTTTTTTATAATAAAAACACATCGAGGCTTTTGCAGAACAGCAAGGAGAAGCGTGTTTGGCAGTTGGCAGAACTTTGTGCTGCAGCCAGAGCTCCGTCCTGCCTGCCAGGGCTGTCTGTCTGTCACTGGCAGCTGCCAGTCAAGGCACCCAGGGGACAGCCCCAGCCCCAGAGACCCGGGGTGGGGAGAGCCTCCTTAAACCTTTAAAGACCACTTGATTTAACAGATAGCTTTAGTTAAGCACCGGTTCCTGCTGGGCTATTTTCCTGGCTTCCCTGTGGTCTCAACGCCAAGCAAATAGGAATTTCCCGTGGCTGCCGGGAGGGGAGAGGTGCAGTCCTGCCTTTGGAGGGGGTTTGAGGCAGGAACGGGATGTGTCTGTGGTCCTGGGGGGCAACCCTGGGTCCCTCAGCTGCTCCTCACGAGGCTGGTGCTCTAGACCCTTTCCCAGCCTTGTTGCTCTTTCCTGGGACACGCTCCAGCACACAGAGTTGTTGGAGGAGGAGGGGACTTGTGGAGATCATCTCGTCCATCTAGCTCCTCAGTGAGAAGCCAAGAGGACAAGTTGTCTCTGATTGTCTGGGAAGGAAGCAGGGCAGTTTGATCCATCACTCCAGCCATCAACCACACTTTTCTCCCCTGCCTCTCACCTGGCAAGGCTACAAAAAGAAACCAGAGTCTGCTGGAGGAGTGACACAGGGGTGAGCTGCTCTGCACCATGGCCAGCTGAGCAGCTGCAACGTTGGGGTTTCAAATCAAGATTCTAGAAAGGCAGGGCTTGTCAAACCAGTGAACAGGGGCTCTTCCCAGCAGCCCTGTGTCTGAGGATTGCTGTGCCAGAAGGAAGTGTTTCCTACGTGAAGGGCCTGGGCTGTGCATTGCTCACACACACCAGTGAGGTCCTGGCTTCTCCACCAACTGCCCAGTATACGTTGTGTCCCTCCTGGTGGAAGCAGTTGGGTGAGGGTGTGGATCTGGGGAGCGTAGGTGCCACCCTCTGAATTCAACCCACAAATCTACACGTTGAGCTCTTGCTGGAGCCTCCATCTTCCTCCCAGCTCCTGATGCTTCCAAGCAGGAGCCAATGTCAAAAAGGAATGGAAGGTGTGAGGATCAAGTGCCAGCCCCTGCTCTCCCCCCTCCTGTGCCTCTTCCCCACTCTCCTCCTCCCCCTGATGCCTCTCTTGCTTTGCACGACCAAAACAGGCTGGTGAGGCCTTTCCTCTGCACTGGGCTCTTTGTGGGAACCTCCATGGATATTGCAAAGAGCAAAAAAACTTGAGTGCAAGGTGGAAATCCCACCAGAGCTACGCACGGTCTGAAGCCCCTTCGGTGCTGGTGCAAGGTTTGGGCCTCGGGAGGTGGGGAGCAGGGGCAGGGATGGAGCAGTGGAGAGGGTGCAGCAGTTCCAGGAGGGGAGCAGATCCATCCTGCTTAACTCCCAGGGTACTGGCTGTTGGGACACAAAGGTGGGGAGAAGAGAGGAGAGTCATGGCCCTGGATTTCCCCCAGATGTGTGGCGGGCCCACATGATTGATGGCATCTGTCTGGTGCTTTATTAAACTTGTGCAGCCATGTTCAGCCAGGGATTTGCAAGAGGCTTAATGAGCATTAGGGAGGAATCTCCTGGCAGGACGGGGAGATTTCAGGGGCTTGCTGAGCCACTGGCAGGGAAATGTCCTGCACAGCACAGCACGTCCTGCAGGACACGGGCTGGGGCAGCCTGGGCACAGGAGGAGGGGTGGCAGCTGCAGCACCCGTTGCTGGAGGTCATTCCTTTGCCCTGCAGCCACGGGACGTGGGTGCTATGGGTCTGGAGGTGGGTGATGGTGAAACCAGCACCAGGCTGGTGCTGCCTGAGGAAAACACCCCTTTGTGCACAAAGGGGCCAGGGTGAGAAGTGGTGACAGCAGCCTTGGTTTGGTGTCCAGATCCTGAGCTCAGGTGGGAACATCCCCAGTGCCAGGTCACTGGTGTGTTCAGGGACAGGCTGCCCTGAGCTGTCCCGTTCCCATGGGGCTCAGCAGGCATTTTAAGAGATGAGTTAACCCAGAGCCTGGGGTCTGTCCTGGTCACTGCTGCTGGGTCAGACCTCTCCTGTGCTCAGGTCTGTGCAGCCTCCTCCTCTTTTCCTCTTTGATGGGGAGCACCAAGGCTTCTGCTTCTCCAAGCCAGGGTGGGTGGATACTCACAGGTGTCCATGGAATATTTGTATCTGCAAGTGGAGCAGGGGAGACTGACACAGACCTTTTCATCTGCTAACATTTGCCACTTAAATGCCCAGTGAAAAAGAGAAGTTTCTCCCCTGCAGAACATGGTGCCTCCCCCCCTGTGCCCCCCTGGCCCAGGGAAACACTCCAGGGCATTTCCAAGCTGATTCTCCCTGCTCGGGACACTGCTGCTGTGCTAGTGCAAGGCCACAGAAAAAACCTTCCCTGTTCTGCACCCAGGACACCCAGTGCCTCAATCTGCTGCCAGCACCCCCCAGCCAGACCTCTCAGCTACCTTCCCTCCTTTCAGTTCTCACCTCCCTTTTGCTGCATCCCCTGAAAGCCTTTTAGTGACAGAAGGAGACTCGTGGACTAGACACGGCGGGATGAAATGCTTTGCCTTCTCTGCCAGTCTCTCCTTTAATCCCCTCCCTCCGTCACTCCCTGGCTCCATCCACACCCCTCTCCACCCTGGGCACGTCACCATCACAAGTCTCTGCACAGACTCAGGCCTCTGACGCACAAACCACGTTTGGAAGTGAAATCAGTTTGGTTGCTTTCCATTCCAATCCTGATTTTTCATTGCGTTTGGGTTGTTGTTTTGATTGTTTGAACCACCTACCTTGGCTCGACTCTTGATTTTTGAGTTTTAAAAGGAAGCTGCAATGTCCACAGTGTTAAAGGGCTTCAAAGGAACTTAGAGATTTCAGGAGAAAGCAAGCCCAGAGCAGCCAGATCCCAGTGCATCCCAGTGCCATGCTGGGGAGTCACAGGACAGCAATTCCCTTTTCCAAGGCCAGACCCAAGGAAGCAAACCCCGGAGCTCCAGCCCAGCCCCGCTCCGGAACGTGCCCTCTGGCCTCCCATCCCTCCATCCTCCCCGTGGCCTCCTCACTCCCTCCTTCCCCAGAGCCTCCCCCTCCCTGCCTCCTCTCCAGCTCAGTTGTTTTTCTTATTTTAATTTTTTTTTTTTCAGGGATTTTTTTTTTTTTTGGTGCCTCTCTTTGTCAGAATTAGTCAGGGCTGAACTGCCTCCACTCCCCAAGGAGACCCTATTTCACCCTGCCTAAAGTTCACCGCCTTGTCAAACCGAGCTAATCTCCTGCCGGGGAAGGAAAAAGGCTCATTTCAAACTGCTGCACATTCGGGGAGCGGCTGGGGGAGGAGGAGGTTTTCCTGGCTCCAGCCTGAAAAGACCCCGGACAATAATACCCCTTTTGTTCTAGGACAGTGGGAGGGGGCTCGGCGGTAGGAATGAAAGATGGGGGATATTAAAGGAGCAGGTGAAAGACAAGAGTCTTCAGCAGCCGCAGATAAGAGCCGACCCCCTTCTAATCTGAGTGAAGCTTATTATCTTACTGCCACAGTCATTACTATTAATATTAAATACCAAAAAAAAAGAGGGAAAACCGAGTGAGACAACACCCTTAAACAGGCTGCTTTAAAGCATCAGCAACGTGGAGGTGAAGCTGGTGGCCTGGGCCAGATCTCACCGGGGATTTGCCAGTGGAGCAGTTTCTCTGGCTGCAGGTTGTCCTTTTGGGCCAGAGTGTTTGATGCCACTGAGCTGGCTGGGCCAGAGGCTCTCTTCTTTTTTTTGTGAGTAGAAAGCAGCACATGCAGGGTTTCTTGGCCCACAGGGAGGCAGGGAAAGGCCGGAGGAGCAGGAGCTGGGTATGCCTTGCTCGGACTCTGTGGGGCTTTGCCGGATGGTGGTTGGGCTCAGCAGGGTCTCCCCCAGCTGAGATGTTTATAAGGGAGGCCAGAAAGGAGGGAGCAATTGGCACAGCCTGGCACAGCCTGGCACAGCAGAGGAAACCCGGGAGAACTCAGGCACATGGAGAACTTTGTTCCCTGTGTCCCCCCCAGGCCCGTGCCTTCTGCTCACTGAGATCTCCCCAGACCTCGCTCAGCCAAGCGCTCCTCACTCCCTGGGAAGGTGGCCCCAAGCCCACCGCATCCCCAGGAATCCCCCCCCAGCTCTTCCCCTGCCACAGGTGGCCTCGGGAGAAGCACCGGGTGGCTCTTTGTCCCCTTTCCCCCTCTGCCAAGCTCTCCTTTGTTCCAGTTCTCCGGGCTGTGCGGGGCGAGGGATCCTCCCGGTGCTGTTTGCTCAGCGCTGCCTGGGTAAATAACCAGCCGTGCGGCGCGGGCCAGGGGCTCCGGGGGTCCCGCTCCCACCAGCAGCCCTGGCTGAGAGGCAGGGAAGCAATTCCCTTCCCAGGAGGGGTGAGAGCAGCTGAGCAGGGAGCTGTTTCCGACCCCCTTTCTGAGGCACTGAGGCTTTTTTTTGTGCGTGGAAGGGGACGGGTGGAGCTGGGGAGCTGGGCTGTTGATTCCCCCGTGCCAGGGGGTCACCCAGTGGCAGCTGGGAGCATCCCTTTGACACCAGCCCAAGGAGCAATGCTCCCAGCCTGGCTCAGGGGCCGAGCTGCTCTCCCAGACGGGGCCAAACTCACTCCCTAAGGCTCCCAACAAGAACAGCCCCTCCTGCCCAAACCCTGCTGAGCCAGGGATGAGCAAGAGTGGGTCCAAGAGGGCTCTTTGTGTGGCACCCGGAGCACAGGCTGGCTCAGAGCGTTCCTCTCCTGCCCACCTCCTGCCCTCCCCTCCAGTGTCTCCGTGCAAGGCAGGGGGTAGCCTCTCTTGACAGATCCTGGGGGGAGGGTCCTCACTGGAAAGCTTCCAGAGGGTCTTTGCCACCCTGGGAAGGGGGTGGTGACAGCCAGGCAGCAGGGACAGCGCTGGATGGGCTGTCACATTAACCGTGCTGGGGTAGGAGGTGCTGAGTGGGGAGAAAACCCCTGGGAGGGGATTTGCCACTGATTTGAGGAGGGAGCTGAGGGTCAATAACCTCTGCCTAGTGCTGATGGAGCCCCAGTGTGAGGATGCAAAATCAGCACTAAACTCTGGAGAAATGCAGCCAGCTCCATGGTGGGAAGGGGCCAGCACAGGCCGGCCTGACCCTAGAGGAGGATCAGAGAACTGTTCTGGTTGGCAGAGACCTTTGAGACCATCAAGCACAGCACTGCCAGGGCACCACTGACCCCTGTCCCTCAGCACCACAGCTCCACAGGGGCTTGGAAACCCCTCCAGGGATCACGGGGACTCCACCCCTGCCCTGGACAGCCTGGGCAAGACCTGGACAGCCCTGGAGGGAAAGAAATTGTTCCTCAGCTCCAATCTAAACCTCCCATGCCACAGCTTGAGGACAGAGCCTCTTGTCCTGAGAGCCAGAAGGTCTCCCCTGAGCCTCCTTCTCTCCAGGCTCAACAGCCCCTGGTCCTTCAGCTGCTCCTCCCCACACTCCTGCTCCAGACCCTGACCCAGCTCCGTGTCCCTTCCCTGGCCACGCTCCAGCCCCTCAATGTCCTGCTGGGAGTGAGGAGCCCAAAACTGACCCCAGGATCCAAGGGGCGGCCTCCCCAGTGCCCAGAGCAGGGAGACGATCCCTGCTCCTGCTGCTCACACTTTCTACCCCAACCCTGAACCCCACCAACACCATTGCAACAAAAGGCCCTCAGAAAGGCCTCCCGGGGGGCCCCGTCCCTGCCGGCTGCACCTGCTGCAGGAGGGCAGAGCCCTTTCCCAGGGCACCGGGGCTGCCCGACGCGGCGGGAGAGCTCCCGGCCGGCTGAGGCACGGAGCAGGAATGTTTGCAGCAGCCTCCTTCCCTCTACAGTAAACATGAACGGGTGACCCCGGGGCTGGGATGGGGCTGTCTGAGCACTGGAGAGCCGTGGGAATGCGGCGACGGCGCGGCCGGGAGACGGCAGCCTGGCCTTGGGGACCGTGGCCTCTGCCACTCGGGGCATGGGGGGGTATCCATGGCTGTGCCCTGGGTGGCAAACTAAGCTGCCAGACCTTCCAGTAGTGATTATTTATTGCCAGTGCTGGCTGGGATGTGTGGATCTGGTGATTCCACGCTGAGGTGCATCTGCTAAATGACATGGAAATCTCCTGTGGCTCCCAGAACTGGCAGAACGGGGCAGGGTACATGAGGGAGTGACTCTGGCACCCCAGTTCCCACCAGAGACCAGCTTCTGGAGAGGAGAGGAGTGGGGAAAATCCCCGTGGGGAAGTAGCTCAGAGCCTTGCAAAGGTTTGCTGGGATGGAGCAAAATGGGAAAGTCCTGTGGCTGGAGAGAACTGGAAGGGGCAGATCCTGGTGTGTTCGGTTAGGCTTTGGTGTCTGGGATCTAAAAGGGCTGTTCAGGAGCCCAGAGGCCTCTGAGCTGTTTCTCCACCCTTTGCACCCAAAGCAGAGGGGTGCAGCCGTGCTCTGGAGCCTGGGGGATGTGTGCAGGGGGTGCCATGGTGGTGGCATCACCACCCCATGCACCAAGGGAACCAAGGCGCAGGGACTGGCACTGGCTGATTGACCTCCTGTTTGGGGCCAGAACTAAGAACTGAGGAATCAACTCCACGTGAGGGAGGGAGCCCAAAGCTGTGAACAGAGATTGACACCTCCGAGGTGAAAAGGCCTGACTGTTACCAGCCTCTCCAACAGCTCAACTCTGGTGCAGGCCAGAGAACACTGGGTGGTGTTATGGGCCCCAGACTGTATGTGTGAAGTACTGAATATCTGTGCACACTGACTCTGGCTATGGCACAGCTGCCCCCGGAGGGCATGGGACATCCCCTGGCTCATGCTGAGGGTGACTTGTTGCTTAGGTTCAGGCTGAAATGTTTTGCCTGGAGTCAGCCCTCTGAAGAGGGATGGAGTCCACAACACTCTCATGCATGCCAGCAATTTTCCAGCCCGGTTTTTCAAAGCTAGGTGCATTGTTTTTTTCACTAGACAGCCTGGATATGCTGTTCCTTATCTAATCTTGTACTGATGTGTCTGTTAGACAAGGTATGCAGCATGTGTCACTCCTCAGTACTGGCATTCAGGACCAGCAAGCTGCTCTGGATAAGCTATTAAGATAGATATATATATATATAAGCATTTCACACCACATGAGGCTTTTTCTTTGCACCTCTTCAAGCACTCAGTTAATTCATTATTCTTCCAGTTTATAAAGCAGTAATGAATAAGAGTCTAGAGAGACAAGCCAACCTTTGACACACACATGAAACCACATCAAGTCAAGGGAACTGGCGGCAACACCACCCATGTAACAATAGGAGAGCCAGACAGCCCCCAAAATAAACCCAATTCCCCACGCTGCATCAAGTGTTGCCTGATCATCCTCAGCTCCAAAGAGCCAGGACACTCCACAGATCCTGAGATGGAAGCTCCTTTGGTCATAACCAATATTAATTAAGCCTCTGAGGATGGATATTTGTTGTTTCTTTTGCTCTTGACACAACAGAAACAATCTGAAGATGCTCCAAGAGCAGACAAATACCAGTGTTTACTAAACATGTGCAGAGGCCCCGGCCTGGCTGGATACACAGGGATGTGTTGTCCTCCCCTCCCAGCACTTGATCTGGTGGAAGCAGCCAAATTCCCAGTAGAAACTGCTGTTTGCACCGTAATTTTAATCAACTTCAGGATGATAAATCTTCTCTAGTTGCAGATGTCCCTGCTCCCTGCAGGGATGCTGGACCAGATGAGCTTGAAAGCTCCCTCCCATCCCAACCCAGCCCATGATCCCATGATTTTGGGATTGTATGACTGATTCCATGAGAACAAGGAGCTTCCTCCAGCAGCCCCCAACCCCTCACTCATCCTTTTCTCCACAGTGGCCAACCAGAGAGCCTGAAACAGGGGCTCCCAAATCCATATTTAAGCCACTGAACAAGAATCCCCTGGAGCCTGGGATTCCTGGGGGGCTGGACATGTGCTGTGGTTAGTGCTGTGGTTGCTCTTATCATCAGCACTCGGGGCGTGGGGTGGTTTATGGCTGGTTGGGAGGAAGAGCCTCCTCTGTGTGGACAGCAGAAGCTGGCTGTGTAATGGATTGGCAGGGCTGGGGGGTGTGGGGGAGCAGGCAGACATGTGTACGCACTGCAGTAGGTCAGGAAATGGGGCTTTTCTCCACAAAAAGCTTTTTTTTTTTTTGCCAAGGGAAAAGACAGATCAGTCTCAGAGTGGGGGATGCACCCAGATCCCACTCTCTGAATTCCCCAGGTGCTGTTTTAGAAGGGAATGGAGGGGTCCCAGGCCCTGTGTGGATTGATTTCCAATGGAAAGCTGAATGGTTCCTAGGGAAAAATGCACATTTCACACAGAGAAGCCCTCGCTACCCTTGGGAGAATCCCAGTTTTCCATGGAGCACCCTTGGGCCACATGAGCTGCGTGGCTCAAACATTCCCATCCTGGGGCCTGGTTCTGGGTATACACATTGGGATTTGGGCAGCAAAATTCCTGAGTCCCTCAGAAACTGGAGCTGGTGCTGGACCCGTTCTGGGCAGGTTTGCCCCCATGGGGTCTGTGTGCGTCTGGGTGGCAAAGGGCAGGATTTGGCCACAGGGGCTGTGCCACCAGATTTTCTATCTGATCCTAGCAAAAAAAAAAAAAGCCAAAAAAAATATAGGAGGGGGGAGGGAAGGTGGAATTAATAAAAGAACGGGATTAAAAAAAGAACAAAGTTTTACCAAAAGAATAAAAAAGAGAGAAAGGAGAAGTAGCTTCACAAAGTGACACTTAATTCAAAGCTTTTACTTTGGCTTTTCCACCTCGGAAGCATGAAAGCAGCTAAATTAGCAAAACAGAAGTAAACTGTTGACTGCTTCATTGCAGGATTAAGTGTGATAAATGGAGGTTTTGTTCAGCCTCTGGCCAGATGTTGTGTCTACGCTGGGTGGGTTTTTTCTCTTTTTTTTTTTTCCTCCTCCTCCTTCTTTTTTTTTTTTTTTTTACATTCTTGGCCTAAGGCCCATATATATTTTGGATACTGCAGGGAGTATATAATATCATTGGAAAATGATGTGGTCTGGTAACCTTTTAAATAACATTTCCTCCCTCCTCTCTTTTCTAATAGTTTGTTTTTCTTTCCATGTTTTCCTTTTATTGGGGGGAAATTTTTGTTGGAATTTAATGAGGCCAAAGTTTTAAAACAAACAAAACAAACAACCCCCCCAGACAAAGCAAAGCACAAAAACACACAGTTTCCCTCCCCATTTTTTTGGGGGGGGGGGGTATGAAGAGTTAAGGGACTTGTAAGGGCGCAGCCTGAGGATGTGTTTGGGACTCTTTTTTTTCCCTGTCTAGAAAACCTTCCTGATTCTTTTTCAACATTCCCAGCACACTTGGCCCAGGAGCCAGGCTGGGGACGGCGATTGCATCCCCTCTGTTTGCACAGCCACAGCCCCCCGACCCCAGCAGCTCTCCTTGCTCTCGTGTGGCCACGGGCAGAACCTGCTGCCGCTGGAAGCGCTGGGCCCAGGAGGCCGATGGCCAACAGCAGCAGCCAGCAGGACTTTGGATGTCCCCTCTCCAGGGCGTCCCCTCTCCAGGACATGCCCTCTCCAGGGTGTCCCCTCTCCAGGCCGAGCTGGCCGGGGACCCGCACAGGCCGAAGGGGGACGAGGCTGCGACTCCTTCCCCGCGGCCAGGCCGCGTTCCCCAGGGTTCGGCCTTTCCCCTGGGAGCGGCCAAGTTGTGTCTTTGCCTCCTGAGAGCTGCTGGACCCCGGCTCCCCTCAGGCCTCCCGGGATCCCCTTGGGGGTCCCAGGATGTTTTCCAGACTCCACCTTAAAATCCCATCTGGGCAGCGGCGGCTGCGCTTGGCTCAGCCTGGCCTGGGAGAGGAGCCCGGCCGGGCTAAATTGGGCTGTTGACTCAGCCGCTGGCGGCCGCTCCGAGGCCGGGACACCACTTCAAGGCAGTGAAAAGAGCATTTGGGGTCTCACCCCACGGAGGAAGGCCCGTGGTGGTTTAACCCCCTGAGGGCAGAGCCACTGCCCTGGGGGTGAAGCTCTCTCCTTGGGTGTGCTGCGGGCAAAGGGGGATGAGCTGGGGAGCAGCGTGGGTGGGAATGAGGGGTATCAAAACTGGCTGATTTAACCCATGTCTACCAACCAGCCTGGGAAGATAGGGCAGGACAAAGTGGGGGTGTTCACTCCCCAAATATTTTCTCCCTTGGAGCACAGTCTGGATGTCAGCACCTACTAGATCTAATTTAGCAAGGACTAGATCTAGATCTATAAGGACTAGACTTGCAGTGACTTTAACAGCCCTTATCTCTTCCCACCTTGCCAGTGCGAGGTGAAGGGTGAACCCACTGGCTCCCCCGGCTCAGGGACGGGGCTGTTGTGGCTGAGGACTCTGAGAAGGGCTGGGGAAGCATTCCTATGGCTGGGCCATGAGGATGGTCAGCGTGGAAACCCACTGTGGCTCTCAGATGCTGCCCCAGGTCACGGCACAGAGCCTGAGTACCCCTTCTTGGGTTGGCTGGACTGCCCTGGTGTTGCTCTCCAGGCTGCAGCAGGACAAGTCCCCACTCCTCAGCACGGCCCCATGTCCTGTGTGTCTTTTATTTTTCCAGGGTTACGTTAAACAAACTGAACCCAAAAAAAAAAAAAAAAAAAAAAAAGGTGAGAATTTCAGCAGATAAAAAGGCAAAGCAGCAGCCGTTCGCAGCAGTAAACACCTTGGAAAGTCGCTCTCAATTTTTCTCCCCACCGCCACCTCCCCTCCTCTCCCTCTCCTTCCCTCCCTCTCTCTCTTAAGGTAGCAGCGTGGGAGCTTTGCCAAAAGCCTGCGGTCCCGTGGGGAAGCTTTCCTCTCACTGAAAGAGCCCTTGCGCCTGCCAGCCCAATTAAAACAACGTGAAAGGAAAGCAGCATCTGGAATTGCGCTGCCTCTCACAGCCAAGTCACAATTGTTTAGTCTGAAAGTCGTTTCAGGGAGAGCGGGGCTGGCTGGCTGAGCAGTGGCCCCCACATCTGGATCTGCGGCTAGACAGCCTCTTTGGCTGCAGTCCTGTGTGCATGTGCATTTTTAACTTTAGGATATGCTGACAAGTTAAGAAGTCAGAAAGTCAGTCACAGTAACAGCCTCGGCGGCCCCTTCCTCCCTCCGCCCCTTTCTAACACACACACGCAGTTGACTAAATACAATTTTCTGACATCCTTTCATCTGGAGAGAGTTTCTTCCCTTTCCAGCCTGCAGCTCGGGTCCCCGATGAGTTATTTGAGCTGAGCCAACACATGTGAACAAAAAGGCTTCTCTTCGCTCTGTGCTCAAGGGCCGGGCTGTGCTGCCTGGCAGAGGGGCTCAGAGGTTGCCCCGCGCAGGGCCCGTCGTGCCCACCTTGCCACTGCCCCGTGCTGTGGGGACTGGGATGTGTTTGGGGTCGAGGTGCCCATCGGGGCGTGCAAAAAAAACACGAGCTACTGCTCCCCAGCAGTGCTGTGGGAGAGCTTCCAAGGCAGCCTGGCTGGGATTTGGCCAAAGCTTTGGCCTGAGTTAATTTTTTCCCTCGCAGCCCTGGCTGTGGCTGAGCTGTCGGGGTGTTGGGCGTTCAGTTGGCAGGCAGGGTGTTCCCCCCAAGAAGGGACGGGGAGGGTAAAGCTGAGCTTTGGTAGGCACGGCTCAGGAAAGGCCCCTGACCACACTGCCAAAACCAGCTTGTGTTTGGTCACTCAGTGCCCAGCACCCCCCCGAGCCCCCACCAGAGTGGCTTTGTCATCCCAGGAGCCAACAGCAAGCAGAGCGGGCTGGTCCAGCAGCCCTGGGTGGCACCTGTCCAGATGCCACCGTGACCCTGCTCACCACAACCCTGCTGTGTGAACCCGTTGGCAGGACCAGTACAGCAGGGAGAGCCTTCAGAAAAAGCCTTTTGATAGGGAATGAGTCCCCTCCAAGCTGCCAGAAACAGCAGCACAGCCCAGGTACCAGCTGCTTGCCCAGCTCCTGCCATGGCCTGTGCCCGGCTGCCTTTGCTGAGTCCCAAGTGGGAAGGGAAAGGTTGCATGAAGGGAAGAGCTTGTTATGGGCTGGGGCCCTGCTGCCACCTGCACCCCTGCTGGGCTCTGCTCTCCCACCCACCACCCAAAAGCTGCTCCGTGTTTCAGCCTCAGCCTTTCAAAAGTGGCTCCTGATCTGGGGGCTGAGCACAGCCAGGGTTGGGTGCAGAGATCCCGAGCACCCCAGGATCCATGGATTCCACCCACCTGCTCCATTAAAGCCATAAATCCAGGGGTTGAAAAGCCCGAGGGCAGTGCTCCTCTGGGAATGCAGCTTTTTGCTCTTTCCCTTTGCTCTGCACCTAAAGCAAAGCTCATCCTGCCCCTCACCCTGGCATCAGGCCACGTCACCCGGCCTTTGCTCTGCCCGGGTTAACCAGCACCCAGCAACGGGTCTCCCCTCACACTCAAAACCACTTTGGCAGGGGGTCCCAGGACAGGGCTGGCTACCCTGAGCCCTCCCCAGGATCCAGGGGAGCTGAGGTGGATTTGAGGGACCGGCCGCTGTTCCAGCTGCTCCCCAGAGTCCCTCTGCTGCCCAGCCTCTGCCCGTCTGTGCGGGAGCGTCGCTACCAAACTGGTTTAGCAGCTCTCCAGGGCGAGTTCTGCCGTTTGAAAGGCTCCCAAATACATGTTGTTCACAAAGCTCTCCTGTATAAATAAACACCAGCATTTCTCTCCTGACCTTTGCTCGTTTGCCGGGTTTCTCCTAAATGCAGAGCAGACAAAACCTCCTCTTATCCCCAGGGAAGCCCAGATCGCCCCCCATCTCCAACTCTCCCTGCATGGTGGTGCAGAGACACCTGGAAACTGTCTTCTTCATCCTCCTCCCTCCCCACAGCTTCAGACTTTGGGCTCCAAAACATCTGAGTTTCTCCTGCCTTGAGCTGAGGGCCCGGAGAAGGGATGGGAGAGCTGCACCATCACCAGCAGCGTTCCCAACTGGCGTGTGAGGCCTCCAGCTTAGTCCAGAAGGGGCTGTCACCCCCCTGCCAGGGTGCTGCAGTGGCTGTTCCCAGGACATCTGCTGGGGTTTTGCTTTCCAAGCGTGCTGGGGTAGCAAGGTCGTGTCTCCAGGCGTGGCTGGGTGGCCAGAGCTTTTGCAATTGTATCAGGAATCTCGTGACAGCCAATGTTTACTCTGAAACCTGCCCTGTGGCTTTGTTCATTCCGGCTTGCTAAAGCACATCCATGGAGCTGGAGAGCCACAGAGGAGAAAACACTCTTCGTACAGCAGTGAAAGAAAACCTTTGGGATGCTAGACCCCCTTGCAACCTTCTCCCTGCACCACAGGCTGCTGATTTTTGGTGCTGCAAGAGCAGAGGTGGTCCAAGGGTATTGGATGGGAGAGCATTGGATGGGATGTGCTGGCTCCGAGCTCCTGGCCAGCCCCGGCTTGGAAAGCCATCAATAACCCCCTGACTGATGGCTGGGTAAACTCACCTTGTTTACCAACGTGGGTGTCATACTGACAACAAACAGGTCTCTACCTGAGTGTGTCATAAGCGAGGGAGGATGGTAAATAAGAACTGACACGTAAGGCTGCAAAGCCCAGGGCTGCTGGAAACAGGGGAACAGAGTCTTCCTCTGCAGGGCACGTTGCACAGCAGAAGCAAATCGAAGGCTCGGTCATCTCCTTGGAAAACAGTGGAGAAAGTGACCTGAATTGCTTGGGAAAAGGGAGAAAGAATGTTTTGCTGTCGTTGAATGGTTTCTACTCAGAGTTTGCCCGGCACACAGGGGCACCGTGGCAAGGCTGCTGCAGCAGCTCCACGTGGGCACAGTGCACCAGCCACTGCCCTGGGGCAGACCCCGCATGGGGCAGTGTGTGTGCCAGAGCTGCTGGCACAGGGACAACCAGCTGGGACACTCAAGCAGCCCAAGGCCCCCCTGTTCCTGGGGCTGTGGCAGGAGCCAGGATCGTGCCTTTTCCCATCCCCTCCTGTGCTCCAGCCATGGAGCAGTAACTACAGCCTTGCCAGGATCTCCTCCTCACCCTGCTGGGCATGAAACCAGCCTGGGCTCAGCCCACCAGGGAAAAAGCCCCACTGGAGCAGCTGTCTTGGGTGTCCACAGGTACAAGTGAGGACAGAAAATGCCCCTTCTCCTGCCAACTGCCCCAGCTCTGGTGCCACATCTGCTTCCCACCTGTCCCAGGCATCTCGGAGCACATCCCACTGTATCCAGCTTTCCTGCTCCGATGCCCCTGGACCCCTGGGTCAGTCCTGTGCCCCCACATGCTGCTCCCCAGCATGAAACCATCCCTGGGTGATCCCTGGTGACGCTGCCAGGTCTGAGGAGGCCTCAGCTCTGCCCACTGCAGACCAGTCTTGGCAAAGCCTCCCACCTTGTGCAAGGACCTCCAGAGCTGGTTGAATCCTGGAGCTGTCACTGCAAGGCCATGGGTGAGATGCAAATGGCCCCAGTTAAAATCGAGGTGTGATCTTCTAGGTGTGATTTCTAAGCACTGTAGGCAAATGCTCTTCCCACTGAACAGTTCAGCTCCTCCAAAAGCACTTCCAGTCTGTCTTTTCCCATTTCTTCTGCTCATGTTGGAGTTGGAAGTAGCAGATCAGCCTTACTTGAAGCAGAACCATCTAGTAATTAAACTCAGGTCCAGTTCCTCCTGTTTACTTCCCAAGTGTTCTTGAGCACATCACTTCCCTCTGCCTCAGGTTCCCCACCTGTGAAACGGGGCTGAAGATGCAGGGAGACAACATCAGGTGCCTCAGGCTGTACAGATGCCCTGGCTGCTCTGCCAGGAGCTCTGATGTCTCCGTTGCCACCCTGCTCTGTGGGATGGCAGAGTGCCCCGTGGAGCTGCTGGGCTGGCTGTCCCGGGCACTGCCACGAGCAGCTGACCTCGGGGAGCCCCACACCCACGGCGGGGTGAGGAATTCCACGGGGATAACAGGATAGCCACACGGGATGCTGGGCACCTGAGCCTGACACTAGCAAGTCCAAAACCATTCAGCCGTTCCTCCCCGCCGTGCCACGCACACACGCTCACACGCTCACACGTGCAAACACACCCAGCACACGCACACACACAGAGGTTCTGGGTTTATTTTCTATTTTCCTTCCTCGAGCTTTGTGTCCGTGCTGCTCTCCTATCAAAGCCAGCAGTGGCCCCTCGGATAAACATGCGGTCAGGAGACAGAAAACTCGGGGCTAAAACACCATTCGTTTCACCCACAGCAGCATAAACTGAGAGGCTTTTAAGAAGGGCGAATGGTTTTCAGTAAATCTCTCATATCAGCAGAAACCTTTGAAAGAGTTTGTTTAAAGGCTGTGGAGATAAACAGCCCAGCCAAGTGTTTGTTTAAGATGTATGTACTCTGTGTCGACTGCTAGGCTGGTATTTATATCCAGGGAGGGGGGAGAGGAGGACTAGGAGCTTTTTGACCCTTTGCTAACTAGGGCTGGGTGCACTGGGGTGTTTTGAGAGCTGGGTGTCACACGGGACCCTGGGCTGCAGCTGGGGACAAAGCCAGGGGGGCGTGGGAGGCTCTGGGGCCAGCGTCAGCGTTTCTGGGCTGTGCAGAGGGCCCGGCTGCGATCGCCGTGCCTGGCACGGGGGAGATAAATGGCTGGGGAGGGATTCCTGGCCTGGGACAGGCTGCAGACTACACGAGCCCCACGGAGGGAAGGGGAGGAAGGAAGGCTGCACGACCCTGGCAAGCAGAAGGGTGAAGCTCAGCCCAGCTTGGCCTTGGCCATGTGGCAGCCAGGGCTGACCCGGGAGCCCCAGGTCTGGGCTGAGCCCCAGGCTGTGCCTTCAGCTGCAGCTGGAGTGGCCTTTGGGCAGCTCAGCAGAGGGCAAGATGATTGAAGCTCTGCTGTCTGTCCAGTGCCACTGGCTCCATGGTGAACCCAGAGACCATCCCAGGAGACCTGAGAGGGCACAGGGCTCTTGGACCCCCCCTGAGGAGCAGCCTCACCAGGCTGGGATGTGCCTCCCTCACACCCTGGCTGGTCCCCTTTAGGGACAGGCTTTGCCCACAGCCTGTCCTGGCCACGTACACCCCCAGGAACCCCTGGGGTCCCCACCAGGGCCCCTCCTGCAAGAGAGAGCTTTCAGGGGGGGCAGGCTGCCCTCAGCACTCCAGTAGAGAGGGGAACAGAGACTTTCCTGGCAAGAAGCCGGTTCTGTCACCTTCCCCTTCAGACCTGCCCCTGTAAATCATCTGCAAGGCTTTGCCCACCCCCCCCAAACTAAACAAAACGTGGATGCTGAGCAGCCTGGCTCTGGGAAGGAGGTGCAGTCAGCAGGGACTTGCTCTAGATTTACCCTTGTGTAACAAGAAGCAGAGTTTGGCCTGTTTCCTGGACTGGGAGGGTTTGCAATATCCATCAGGCGAGCTGGGCACGTGAATAACACTTATAGCATCTCCCCTTCTCCCCGGGGACCCCAACAGCACACACAAACCTTCCAGGTGTACTCAGGGCTCTTTCTGCCACTTCTAGGACAGACCCCAGGGTCAGGATCAGCATGTCCTACACATAGAAAGTGAAGGGAAAAGGCTGCAGAACAGCTGGTGGAAATGAAAGGCTGAATGCTCAGAGCTCAGCTGGTTCAGATCAGCATCTAAACACCAGTGCTGGTGGAGTAGCACCAATTTACACTGGCTGATGTGACCCGGGGTGTTTTGAAAGCCAGCCAGGGTTGGTAGAGCTCCCCACGGGCAGCCCAGGGGCACCTGGATAAAAGGGGCTCAGCTGAAGCCTGGCTTTCCCTTTGGAGCTGGAATCTCTCCCTGCAGTGGTGTCCAGGGAAGGCTCTTGGCACGCGTGGCTCTGACTCCTCGTGTGATGGGTGAGGTTTGTGTATCACAGGAGCATTGGATCTGGAAGGTGAGTCTTGACTGGGGTAACAAGTTCAATTGTCTGGGATTGTTTTATAGCTAGAACAGTGCCCAGGCTGCTCTCCTAACCTGCTGTGGTTGGAGTGTTCAAGCTGCTGGGGCTCCAAGCTCTTGCAGGCATCGTATGGATTCATCATCAGTGCAAATCTCACTATTAAAAAAGAAAATTCCACAGATAGAAAACTTGATTCAATTGGTATGAACTGGAGATTGGAAGGGGAAAAAAAAACAACCACCCTTCAACTGGCTGAGGGTTTTGTTTACAGAAAATCAGCTGATCTTGTTTTGAGCTCTTAAAGCTGTTGCATACTTTTAAGTGTTAGAAGCACTAAATGTTCTCCAAACAAATCTGTTTAAAACTGCCCTTCTGTTTCTGATCTGCACAAAGGAGATGCTCTCATCCTGCTCCTGCTTCCTTGTTCCTGAACTGAAAAGATTCCTCCAACTGACCTGCTTTTTGGAATGCTTCAGTTTGGTCAGACCCAGTCATTTTTGTTGCATTTACCCTCCTCATTGAACTGCCTCTTCCAATGATCTGCCTATGGAAGCACCTTGAAGTTTGCTATTAAATCCTCATTTTAGCCCCACCACACACATCAGCATTCAGGACAAGTTCAGGAGGAACACCCAACCCTGTTCTACCTGAGTCTGGAGCCTGCACCTCTCCAGGACAATGCTGCCTGGGAGAAGATGCTCTGAGGGTTGTGTCTTGCAGGTGACATCAACACCTCCCTCTAATCCCTTACATCTTGTTATGGAAGAGATTGTGAGGCTGTGACATCCCTTGGTCTCGTATCACAGAGCCTCTGTACAAAGCTGGCCCTGTCCTAAAGCTGCAAGTGGAGCCCCTTCCCACTCCTGGTGTGCTGGGAATAAGGAGAGAGCTGCTCCCTGTCCTCCTCACAGCACCCTTTTATACTGCAGGGCTGTTATCAGCTGCCTCCAGAGCCTTCTCGGGCAGACTAAACAGACCCAGCTCCTCCAGGCTCTCCTCACAGGTCAGGTTTTCCAAACCTCTTATCATTGCTTCTCTGCTTGGCTTTGAATTCCTCCAGGTCACCAGTCTCCCTCCTGAGCCCCACATGGAGCATCCTGGGCACCTTCTGCAGCTCTGGCTGCCCTGGGCAGGGTGTTGGCTCATCCTGAGCTGAACATGGCATTGAAACCAGCTCTTGGTCATGTCACAGGCTCACCAGCCTTTGGCAGAAAAGTTACATTTCAGCTTTTTGCTTCTCCCCTCCATCCCTCTGCTCTGACTGCAGCTCCCTAGGCTGGTCAGCTCTTGCTGAGGTGGGTGTGAAGGCCAGTCCTGTTTCAGCCCCTCTCCCAGACATTGCTTCTTGACTTCCACCAAAGCCACGAGCCAGGCCTGAGCTGGGGACAGTCCCCCCAGCCCTGAACAAGCCCCTTCCACTCCCCAGCATGCTGCTGAGACCTCCTGGGGGGTTTCCCACCCCACCAAGCCTCTGCAGGATGGAGATTTCATCTCCACACACCCCTTACCTCTCTTTGCTTGTGGGAGGGTTGATGGGGCTGCCCCAAAGCCTTTCTGGGGCTGTCCCTTCCTATCCCATCTCTGCTGCTCTCCCATTGCAGCCAGGCCAGCTGCCTGGGTGCCACGTTCCAGCCAATCCCATCCCTGTGCTTTCAGCTCCTTGCCAATGGATTGCCTAAGGATTGATTTGTGTCTTTCTGAGTATCAATTTATCCCGACTAATCCCCCTCCCCTTTAATCACTGATGTTGTGATTGTCTCTGCCAGCCCTCGGGGAATTCACTGTCTCAGTCCCTGCAGGTGTGAAGTGATGGATCAGAGAGGGATTTAGTCCCTCCCTGCACGTGAGAGGGAACCACAGAGGCTCCTCCAGGCCTGTCCCCGCTTGGAGTGGTGACAGCATCTGGCTGGTGACACCCCCCCAGGTGTGAAGAGCCCCCAGCTCAGATGCTGGGGTGCAAGGGGTCTTGGCTTCACTCCAGGGACACTGCTCCTGCAGAGGGACAGTGCCATGCAGCAGAGCTCTGCCAAGCCACCTCACTCCTGCTCCAGGCCGTGCCTGTTGTGAAAGCAGATCCTGAGAAATCCCTTTCTTTGCTCAGTGGAAATTTGGAGCTTCTTGGTTCCTTATTTTTTTTTTTTCCAGCCCACAAAACACCCATTCCCCTCCCTGGCTTCTCCTCCAACCCCCCTCCTAATTTCAGTGCAAAGGAAAGCCCTGTGCGAGATACTGATTTAAAACCCAGAAGCCAATACTTTTCTTTTCAAACCTCAGCATTTCATCTTCCCTCTAAGAAGGAAGGAAGCCCCTTTTGTTGAGTACACAGCCTGTAATTTCCCTGTCAGATCCTAGCAGCAGGTCAGTGTTGTGACTGACTGAGTGAGGATCGCTCCCTTAAGGGTAATTACACTAAATTTCCTTTTGAAGGACAGCTTTCTCTGGATATGATACAAGGAACCTGCTTTTTTCCATTCACTTAAATTCATGAATTCAGTGCCTGTCACCAAGAGTGCAGCAGTTGGGGACTTGACACCCCTTCCAGCTCCGGGGGACGGGTGGCAGAGCCCCCACCCGTGGGGTGGCTGAGCTGGGATGGGCCAGGAGCTCAGCAGGGTGGCAGAGGGTGCTCTGAGGTGTCTCTACCCACCTCACCATCCTCCTGCTGCTCTTCCCTCCCTCCCTGCCACCTGGGTGGCATCGCCAAGGCTCCATCCATTACTTTCTGGCACCTCCATCTCTCCCGTGGGCTCACCCACCATGTGTCCAGGAGTCACTCGTCAACAACAAACAGTTAAAAGGAAGAAAATAGGCTGGAAATATCAATGCACTTTGGTAACAATAAACCCTGCTTTTAATTTATGCTAATATGTAGGGTTGTGGTGACAGTAAGAACAAAATTACAGAGTGGCTTTCTAGCTGGTAATTATCCCTCCATTTTCGTTGCTGGGGAAGATGGACACACAATTATGCTCTCTTGCTGTATATTAATACGGATTCTTGACATCTTCAGCAGACCTGGAGCTGTCATCGGGCTTTTTGTCTACTTTAATTGAAAATTAATGGTTACTGTGTTACCAGGGAAACGGTGGCAATGGACGCCAATAGCGCTCACATATCAAACAGGCACTGGTGGCATTGTCTGTCCGTGTTGACCTTGAAAGTTAAAAGAAAAACTTAAATTAAAAAAGAAAAAGAAAAGAGGAGAGGGGTAGGAAAGAAGGGGGAAAACCAACCCAAGAACCCCTGGAAAACAGAGGGGTGGATCCTGTGAATCAAGGGGAGAGCAGAAGGGGAAAGAGGGATGTGAAGGAAAAACTTGGTGCTTTTTGGATCTCGAGGGAGGGAAAAGGGGGAGATTCCAAATGGGAGGGGAAGAGGCTCTTGGGGGTGGCTGGGGGGGGGGTCTGTGCCCTTGACTGGCTGCACGAGCGAGGGGTTTGCAGGGGGCTGTTGGTGTAAACTGGGAGAAGAGAGTGTGAAGGAGCCCTGGGGAGGGAGGAGGGTGCAGAGCACTGGGGAGAAAGTTAATGGTCTGTGTGGAGATGAGGGAGGGGAGAAATGAGCTGAAGGGAAGAGCCCAGGTTGCTTTGACTGGAAGCAGTGGATGGTGGCAGAGCCCGTGGATTAAAGCAGCTCCCCCAGTGCTCTGGAGAGTGTCTGGGGCCTGCACAGCACTGGGGGGACCTGCAGCCCCTTCCCTGCCCCAGAGATAAGAGCAGAGGGAGTGGGCAGGGAGACCCTGCTCCAGTGCCTGGGATTGCTCAGCTGTGAGCAGGGCTGGGGGTGACCAGCCCTGAGCCCACCCAGAGACCCTCAGCCTGGGCCTGCTCCTCTGGGTCGAAAGCTTTTTCTTTCTTCTTCTTGGAAATGCAGTTTTAGGCAGGCTTTGAGTTCCTTAGCATCAAACTTTTGCTGCCTCCTCTCTTGCCCAGCTTGCCCAGGGGCAGTGTGGTGGTGCCTGCCCTTTGGGGCTGCTCCATGACCCTTGGCAGGGCTGTAGCCTGTGCCAGGCTGGACCTCCAGCTCTGCTTGCCAGGGCACAAAGGCATGGCAGACCCTGGGCAAATGGCAAGGTGGGGCCAGTTGGTGACAAGTGGCTGGCTCTCGGGTGGGCAGTGAGCAGGGAGAGGCAGCAGCTGTGGGGAGGGGGCTGCTCCCTGCCTGGAGTGGATCCCAGTGAATCCCAGTTCCCAGAGCCTGCAGTTTGGCCTGGCATCTCCTCCTCCTCTTGTGTTCTCATTGAGCTTCCCATCACCTCTGCCTCTGCTTTTAGAGCACGGGGAGAGGCAGCTGCTCCCCTCTCCCGTGTGTGTGTGCCCACTGCCTGGGAGGGGGGCACCGTGGAGACCAGGAGCGGGCAGTTTGGTCAGGGGCACTTCAGAAACCCCTGTGGAAAGGCAGATATTCCCCAGGCACCCTCAGCTGCTCCGTGCTGCTGACCCCATCCTCTCATGGGACAGTGTGTGGCACCCCCAGCCTCTCCCTGCTGTGCTGGTGATGGGCACATGCCCACTGCATGCCCACTGCATCCCACTGCATCCCCACCAGCCCCTCCACAGCCCAGCCTCTGTGGGAAGGTGATGGGGAGCTGTTGAAAGCCAGGAGCTCGTCCTCCTCCTGAGCAGACAAACACGGTGGAGACGCCTGAAAACCAGAGGGTTGGGTGGTTTTTTTTTTTTCCCCTTTCCATTTTCCCCCTCATCCCTGATCCCAACCTTAATCCCCCGCTCTGAATCCTGTCAGCCCGGCTGTTCTAGCGCTGACATTGCTGCAGGCAGCGTCTCCGCCGCCTTCCCTCAGATCTGCCTCCTCCGGGGACATCTAAAGAGGACTCGGAGATTTCTGTGTTACTGGATGATTCACTCCGTGCCCTCCAGCAAAGCGCTGGGAGCCCCCGGGGGGAGGAGGTGCCCACTGTGAGCCCTTCCACCACCACCGCACCCGAGACAACAGCCTCTCCCACATCGTCCCTGGCACAATCATCCTCT